>JANAVB010001997.1:5150614-5275973 GCA_029216955.1 Iris pallida
AGGCCCAAGTAAATTAGGGTTTCAAGCTAAATATCCTACTTAGCTATAATATCTAGATATCTCTAATCTTATCATCTAGTTAGAAACTTCTAATTAAATATCTAGGCTCATGACTAACATCTAGATTATGATAATTCTAGGTTAAGGCCTAATATATTAATTAGCATATTATTAATTTATCAAAATTCAAATTAAGCACAAATTTATAAATGACCAAAATATCCTTAGGCTAAAAATATGGTAGTGACATCCCCAGGGGTTCACTTCTACCATAATTAAATCCCAGGATCGTAGTGATGGTCGTGGAAAGATTATGAACAGGGATCTTCAAAGCATCTAGTAGAGTCTTTGGCATCATACTGAGTGCAGACCCAGGATCGATCAGGATGCGGTCAACCTTCATTGTATCGACATATCCTGTAAAATAGATAGGTCGGTCATGTAGATTGTCTTCCAGCAGCATATCATCTTATGTAAAGGTGATATTGGGCATCAGTTCCATCATACTGTGACAATAAAAGCAGGTCACAGGCTCCTCCTCTGGCTTCTTAAGGAGTGTCAGACAAGTGTCCGCTTGCATCAAAGCTTCACTTAATGTTTCCTAAGATTCCCTTGAGAGATGCAGGAGTTCAAAGATTGATAACCTTGTTAGAGTATTAGCCAGTTGAGCCAATATATCAAAGTTATAAGGTTGCTCAAGTCCAAGAGATAGAGTCTTCTTTAATAATTTATTGAAGTGGACAAGCTATTTTCCTTTGTCGGCCACCATCGGTTTGGAAGAAGTTGGTTCCACTGGAGGCGATGAAGCCGATGGAACATTAACAACAGGAGAAGATGATGCTGGAGGAGTCTCCGGATCTGGAGCAGGGCTCTCTTGACTTTCTGAATAGTCTCTCAGGTAAAATCTCCCAGACTTGGTACTTGTTAAGGCTTCTTCTTCGGATATAGGTTCGAAGGACACCATATTACAACTCTTTGTCTAGATCTTACTTTTGGAAGAATCTGTCCAGAAACCCAAACCAACACGAGATTGGTTGTGTGAAAGACATAGAGAAAGAGGTACAAGAGATCCTTTTCTATGATTCAGGTCGGGAGCCTTTTGTAGATCATATCCCATCTTCGTCATGAGTTCGCAGGATTGTTGACTATATAGATGGAATACTGGTTGGTAATTGGCCTCTAGCTTTGGCAGCATTATCCCAGAAGAAAAAGAAGAAAAAGAGTCTGTCGCCGAGGTGAAGATACCAGTTAAAGGTGGAAGACAGTGTTCACCTAATGAAGTCATATGACATGACTTATATTTGGCTAATTTCTTGGAGTTTGTGGATGAAGAATGTGCTTCGAAGTCAGCCACCAAATCAGGATGGATCCATATAATCTCCCCCTTATCGGTTGACAGAGGAACAAGACCATCAGTTCGTGCAGGTGGGAGATTGACAATCTCCATAGTAGCTTTCGGGATGGGTATGACTCCATCCTGCACAAGTTGAGGAGGAAAATTGCCAAATTGTAGAGAGATAACGTTAGCAGTTACGGTCTTCTCGTCCTGCTGAAGAGTGATTACGCTGGATTTGATCATCTGTTGGATCTTTCCTTTGAGCACATAGCATGCTCGAGTCGGATGTCCAATAAATCTGTGATACACACAATATTTAGGATGATCAGTTTTACCTATTTCCTCTGGCCGCTTTGCGTCCGACAGCTGAAGTTTATTGCTCTGGATCAAGCAATCGAAGATGCCCATGACATCATCCTCATCGAAGGAGTATTTCTCTTTTGGATGTGTCCTTTGTGGTGGTGCCGTTGGAGTAGGTATTGACTGACCTATGTTGACGGCTAGAACTTCTTTGCCTTTAACATTGATAGCCAAAGTCTTTTTGTCTTTGCGGTTATTCTGACGGCCACCATTGTTGGATGTAACATGTTCATCTCTGTCAAGATTAGGCATCTGAATGCCTAATTGTTTGAACTTGTTGGCACTTTCTTCTGTTGCCTTGGCATTTACTATAAAGGAAGGCCAATCCTGAAACTGTGTAGAGCCAGTCTACATGTTGATTATTGTCACTTCCCGTTCCCAGAATGCATATTTTTATACATGTACTACTCGAATGTATTTATTTAGTATTTATCATGTATTTATTTAATATTTATCATGTATTATCCTGTATTTAAATTCCTTTAAATTTTATGTTAATCAATTAATCTGCTCTTTAAATTTTTATGTTAATTTATTTCCTGCAATTATATTTCTGCAATTTTATTACCTGTATTTTATTTCTGCACTTTATTTCCTGCTCTTATTCCCTGCCTTAGTCTTGCTTATTTGGGTTCGGGTTAGCCTTGGTTGGACCCCCTACAACCCGACCCATTGGACCCGGCCCAACTCCCACCTACTACCCCCTTTTCTATTTAAAGCTTACATCTCTTTCTCTCTCCTCATAAACTCACATTCTCACCATTACTCCTCTTCTTCTTCTTCATTACTCTCTCCACCTACCAACCGTCGGCAAGTACAACTTGCTCCCCATGAGAACCCATGTTTTTGTAGTTCATTTATCTTCCTCGCAAGATCCTAAGAGAGTTTAGAACTTGGCATTTTTCATTTCGAAGTCTTAATTTTTGTAGATCTAGAAATGAGTTATTTTCGGAGTTTGGTGGTTTTGATCTATCAAACTTCTTTGTTTTTAAGTTTTGATGGTTCTATATTGTAGAGAATTTTATTCTACCCAATTTTGACCTTTGGAAAGTTGGATTTGGACTTGTTTTGACCAAGTTATGGACTTTGAAGCTTTGGGGTGCAACCATGGAGTTCTTGCTGTTTGGAGAAGACAGTGAGCAGTGTACACTAGCTTTTTAGCTTGCGTCACTGAGCTGTGCACGTTCTTTAGCGCAGCGCAGTATGGAGTCCATACGCTACCTTTTTAGGAAGCGTGTGTCTTGCATACGCTACCTTTTGGAAGCGTATGTCGTATGGAGTTCATACGCTACCTTTTGGGAGCGTATGACTTGCATACGCTGACTTGAATGGTCAGGAGTCGTATGGAGTTCATACGCTACCTTTTGGGAGCGTATGACTTGCATACGCTGACTTGGATGGTCAGGAGTCGTATGGAGTTCATACGCTACCTTTTGGGAGCGTATGACTTGCATACGCTGACTTGGATGGTCAGGAGTCGTATGGAGTCCATACGCTACCTTTTGGGAGCGTATGACTTGCGTACGCTCACGTGGATAGTAAGGAGTCGTGTGGAGTCCATATGCTGCCTTGAAGAGGAGTCGTATGGAGTCCATACGCTAGCATGACCTGAGCGTACTCTGGATTGAGCGTAGCTTGACCTGAGCGTACGCTGACTTGAGCGTAGGCTGACATGAGCGTAGCCTACTTACCCTGGATCTTCTATAGCCCTGTATATTGATATTTTATTAGATATTTAACGTCCATTTTATATCCTTACGCCTTTTGGCATGAGACTTGATATAATCATGATATGTTGATATTTTTGTTAAATATAGATTGTTAAGTGGGATGTACCATGTGTCGTGAATTGAGTTATAGATACCCCGATTGACTGGAACTTGACCTTGAGAGTTATAGACTCGACCCCATTTAATACTAATTGACTTTCATGCCTTGTCACCATTGATAATAATGGTTATCTTGACTAAATTGATCATGTGTTCCTAGTTGGAACTAAGAGACTGGCTAGTCATTTTATTGAATTGAATGAATGAGACACGTTCATGTTATGGACTATTGTAATCGACTGGCTGATCCCGAATATTGACATACATGCACATGCAGGCTTCAATCTATTTATTTATTTACTTACTTATTTATTTGCTACAAAAGAAGCATGTGTACTTTATGGTCAAGGCATGATTACTCCGTGGTTAGATTTGATTGTTGCATTACGCTATGTAAGACCTGCAACCTAACCGCACTGGTATCGTTGTAGAGTTGTGCATATCGTACCCCGTACGAAAGTACTCATTTGAATGACCATGATCCACGGTATGGGATTTCACTCAACGTATGGACTATTAAGTTAATAAAATAATAATTGCATGGAGAGAATGGATTCCCGAGTTCTTACATGGCAGCCCCCTTGGGACAAGTAGTCCCCGACGGGCCGGCTGGTTCCCACAGATACTGTAAACCTGCCACACGGACAGGGAACAGTATCTGCTTATATTATTATTGTATATTGTATATTGATGACGGGCGTCCTGCTAGGACTCGTCTAATTCATGTATGGCGTACATGATTAACTGGATAGACTAGCCTTGCTCGCACATAGTAAGAACTGAGGAATCCCTAATTGCATTATTCCAGGATAACTTGGGACTCACAATAGCAAGCCGTAGGAGTTGATTGGCCGTTCAAGATGATTTGTTTGTGTACTGTACTACTCTGTTACCTAACTGGGATGATCAGAATGTCAGGACATGACGGGCCAACTTCTGTCCTTGTTTGGTTGGGAGGTTGGTTCGAAGTGTCGTGATGTGATGTGAATCCTAGTGGAAAGCAGAGATCTATTATTATATTCTCTTACTTACTGGTTTTAGTTCTCATGTCGTGCTTCCTTGTGGTACTTGCTATTAGAGGTCTAACCTCTCTGATTTTGCATGGCCAGATTTAGAGCCGGTCCCCGAGGATCCAGCTTACTTCTACCTCCAAGATGGTCAACACTAGAGGGATGATCGCAGGAGGACTCGAGTGGGTTCCTTACTTCACCGCTCGTTTTGTCACTTACTCTATACTTAGCCGTTTGGCACCGATATGTTAGTCGGATTGTCTAGTACTTACTTTTACATAATTGTAATTAAAGTCAGACTGCAGCTGATAACAATTGTGTATACTTTTGCTACATCAATCTGGCTATGTTTTGTAAAGCCAGATATCAAAAATATTTTGACAGAGCGTTTGGGACGCCTTATTGCTTTATCTTACATGTTCTCTATTTCTGTTTCTTATTCGAATGATTGAGACAATAGATGTGTAATGACCATAGTAAGACTTTATGTAGTATGCACCCCCTCGTCTGGTTAGACAGCATTGATCGTATTATACGGTATTCATCTACCCGTAATACGTAGCTGGCTGAGTCATTCCCCCGCTCTCCAGTATTCTGGTTCTGGGGCGTGACAATTATAGGCAATAAGTTTGATTTACATGTGTCTATATTCAGAGCATCTAGAGTTTCCAGAGGCATTTTGAGTGCCTCATGACGGAATCGTTCAATGAAACATTCAGTAGTTTCATTATGCCATTGTTTGATTTTGATGAGGGCTGACATAGTCATGTCATTTGTTCCCTCATAAAATCGTTCCAGAAACATTTGTTTGAATCCAGAAAAAGAGGTTATACAACCGTCTGGCAAACTGTGATACTAGTCGTAAGCTGCACCAGCTAAACATCCTACGAATACTCTAGTAAGTAGAGCATCGTCCGGCTGAAGCTGATCAGTCATTACCTCAAAGTGGTTGAGGTACTGGCTTGGGGATGTACTGCCATCAAACAGCATAATGGTAGGAGGTTTGTATTTGGGTGAAAATTGAACTTCCTTTCACTCTATAGAATATGGTTGTTTAATCACAAACTTATGTAGGCCGTTTTTCTGTTTGAAGGCTTCAAACTGAGTACACAAAAGTTTTACAGCCTTGTTAACATCTTCCACTGGTTGTGGAGCAGTGGACTGATTTTGTGTGTTAGGAGGAGGGACTGCATGATATGCACCACCCCCAGCACCAGACTGACTTGGAGCAGCCTGAACTGGTACTGAAGCAGTATGAGAAGCCTGTACCCCCAGACCAATATTGATGGGAGCAGATGTCGTTACAGGTTCTTGGGTCGGAATCAGATTCACAACCGGTGGAACCGTGTGTTGTGCCATGATCACAGCATGCATGTCATTATTTCAGCCATGCTCTTCAAACTGGCCTCCAAGGCAGCAATTCTCTACTCTTGACTGTTAGAGCTAGATATGTAACCCCCGTTTTCGAATTTTCAAAATTTTCTTTGTTTTATTTTAATTTTAAATATTGGGTTAGAAAAAATATATTTATATTTGAATTTCTACGAAAGAAATCTAGAATATTTTCGATTGTCAAAAGTTCTACTAAGTTATATTTTTTGGAAAATAGATTTTGTTTTATGGAAATATTTTAAACTATTTTAAGCATTAAAATAATAGTTTGAATTATTATTTTTTATCAATGAAAACTATAGCTATAAAATTTTAGGTAAGACTGCACTTATAAAAATATATTTGTGTGGATTATTGATAATATTAAATATCCTTTTAAACTATTATTTTAATTAAGATTTGATCTATTTTGTTTGCCTTAACTAATAAAAATTATGGAATATAGTTTTGATAAATAAAATATATTGTTATATTATTTTTGTATTTATGGAGAGATAATTCATAACTTATTTGATTTATTAAATATCAATTATTTTGAATTTACAAAGTACTATATATTATTTGTAAATTATTAGGATAAATAATTTATGGAGTAAAAGATTGATTAATCTATATTTAATGGATTTAAATCTCTAGAAGGATTTAATTCATATAATTTCGAATATTTCCCTTATTAGGAACCTTTAATCCCTATATAAAGGGGGAGTCCTCCTTTAGTTCTTCACAACCAACACAATTTCTCCACAAATCAACCATGACCAACATATCATCGTGCGTGCACCGTGTCTGTGTCCCTATTTTTCCCTTTCCACTATTTTTATTTATATTTCATCTTCTTCGTGTCCACACGCCGGACACGAATTCGACCCCAAGGCTGTGTCTCGAAAGACACCCGACACCAAATCCTAACCTTAACCTAACCTAGCCGCAGTCCATCTCCGGCTAATGGCCGCCATACCAGGCCGCTGCCTCCTCAGGCTGCTCCGCCGCAACCCCGCTTCCTCGTCGAGATGCTTCGACCAACCACTATCCATCACCGCCCTGCCCTCACCACGGAACCCCCAATCGAGCATCCCCCAACCACCCCTTGTCGACCACTCCAGAATCGAAGCAGCACCGTTTCGGCCATCCCGACCCCGGTCGTTCCTATCACCACTAGCGTCACTTCCACCGACCGCTGCCATCACACGCCACCACCACTAAGGCAACCTCTTACCACCATCAACTCCGGCAAAAGTCCCAATACTAAAAATAAAGTGGGAACCCTAACCTGCCAGCCCCGACTTCAGGTCCAGCCGAGCCAGCGAGCGCACCAATGCCGCTGCAGGACTCCGACCTCTCTCTCTTTCGGCGCCGTGATCGCTCCGTTTCGAGATCGATGCCGGGAAGCCACCGGTCCTCGAACGGACGAGTGTCGCCAGCCGTAAATACTCCGTATAATGTACCAGTCCCAAATACGTATAGGACCAGAATACGGTACATACCAGCAGCACTTCACCAGTGGGCTAAATCTCAAAGTAAGCCCATTAGCGAAATGCTTAAGCTGTAAATCATGATAACAACCCAGCAATACAATACAAGTCACAGGTCACAGCTAATCTCATCTACACAGAAAATAAGACACGATATATCAAGTCTAATAAAATAATACTAAAGAGAAAGATCTGTCCAACATGAAATATAAATAATAACTGTGTGGGTAAGACATCCTGAAACCACAGTATAAAGAAATAAATAATCAACTACATGTACACTGAAAAAGGAAAATAAAGTATCAAGTCTAAAAGAGACATGTCTCAAGAGAAGTCTTCAGCCACTATCTCGTCCTTCTGCGAAGGTACGTCACATGCCTCGACTCCAGAACCGTATAACTCCGGGTAGTCCTCCTCTCTAACTAAACCTGGAGAGATAGTCAGGTCCTCAGAGGATGTCACGCCCCAGAACCAGAATACTGGAGAGCGGGGGCAGACATAGCCAGCTACGTATATTGAAATAGAATACATCTCAACTATACGGTCACGGCTGTCTAGATATGAGGGTTTACTACAAGCCAGCAGTCTCTTAAGGTCAAGCCTATTGTCTCAATCTCAAGCAATTAACAGAGTTACAAGATATTAGAGCATCAAATATATATATATAAGGCGTCCCAAATATTACATATTGGATGATCATGAAGCTAGTCGTACAAAATGATGGGACTAGCAAGAGTTCAGTCATACATGATCAACCCTAGGATTTGTTAATCATGTTTACAGCCCGTAGGCAGACAGTAAGTAAATGTGCATTCGAGCTAACAGGTGCTCGTCGGCTAAACACCTCAAAAGAATAAATTTACATATAAGTGGGTGAAACAAAAAGGAAAACCCACTCTTGGCCCGGGTTCCGTCTAGTAGTCACCATTAGGCTGGAAGCTCGGTAGATCCTCGGGAGCTGCTCCGAAATCTGGCCACACAAAACCAGCTGGGTCAAACCCCAGAAAGAGCAAGTGCCACAAAGGAGGCCACAAATAAGAACAAAAGCCAGCATATCAGAACATAAAGAATAAAAGAAGTACAAGTAGTAAAGTACACAGGACGATAAACGACTAGGGACGTGGAACCATTCCGGGAGCCAGGTTACAATCCTTAAACCAAACAAGGACCGGGATTGTACCCCTTCGTCTAAATAGCTCACTGTCTTTACCCATTTATCGTTAGAGATAAGTAAAACAATCATGATCAAGAGTTCCAGGTACAGGGGCTAGACAAGACTTAGACAGAGCTGGACACCATTCATTCACAATCGGCCAAGCAAGTACTACGGCTTACTACTTTAACTAACTAGGGTTATCACAAACCTAATTACTAACAAGATGCAAGTGAGAATTCCAGTCCCAAGCCCTGCAGACCATCCAGTTATCCTTCCGCGGGTTGAGAGTTATAGGTGGGTACATTACCCGGGAGACAAATGTACCCTTAGGTGACTTAGAGGGTGCAACACATGACAGTGTGCTGGAAATGTGCTCTACTCGTCGGCAAGCTACAAGTCCATTAAAGCGCCCAGATAACAAGATTGCCTGTGACTGGGAATTCTCCATGTTCTAGTTTGATCTAATCATTAGCCTAATCCAATTTAGCGCGAGTCCCTGGCCGTGGTACCCAGGAAGTCACGTCCTAGACATGATGCAAGACAAGACAAGTGGATTGTACAAGCAAGCAAGCAGGAACACCCACGGTGTCAAGTTGATTATAGGAGTCAAGTTTACAAGTTACAAGTCAAGTCAAGTCAGGAGTGCGCCGCCACGGGCCACTATCAAGTTATCAAGATAAATCATGTCAGGGTACTGTCAGGAGTGCTCCACTACGGGTCACTGTCGTGTTATGCTAGTTCCTTGTCATGCCATGCCATGTACAATAGTCATTCTAAACATATTAAGTAAAATCAAGTTCATGACAAAAGGCGTAAGGATATAAAATGGACGTAAAATATCTAATAAAATACCAATATATATAGGACTATAGAAGAGCCAAGCTTAAAGAAGTAACCAAAACTCCAAAAGCCAATGGATTGCGCAAGGGATCAGGGAGTTGGATTGCGCAGGTGTCAGTTGCGCAGGGTGCCAAGTGCGCAGGGGCACAGGGCACAGGGGCAGATTGCGCATGAACAGACTGCGCAGAAGTGAACTGCGCATGGGCGGATTGCGCAGGAACAGACTGCGCAGAAGTCAACTGCGCATGGGTGGATTGCGCAGGGGTTACTTTACGCATGGCTGGCTTGCGCATGGATGGCTTGCGCCAGCGCAATCCAGCACAGCGCAAAGCACTGGCTGAGGTCATGCGCAATCGGCCCTGCGCTAAAGAGCACAGGCCGGGGGTGCGCAATCGGCCATGCGCTAAAGAGCGCAAGGCAGAGGGGTGTTCTTCCTGGCCGAGAGCAGGTCCAAGAACACCAAGAACTTCAATTCTTCATAACTTTGTCAAATCAAAACCAAATCTAGATTTTCAAAGGTCTAACTTGAGTAAAATTGAATTCTCTTCCACATGGAAGCATCAAAACCCACAAAAATCCAACCAAAATAGATCAAAACTATGTAAATCCGAAAATAGTCAAAACCTAGATCTAGAAAAATGAAAGCTCCAAATCACAAAATGTTAAGTTCTAAAGTTATTCTCCATAGCCTAATCTAGTTAATGGACAAATAAAAAGTGGTGCTTATTTGATGGCAAGGTGCACTTGCCTATGGGTTGGGGAGTTGTATGGAAGAAGGAAGAAGATGGAGAAGTTAATGGAGAATAAAGAGGAGAGAGAAAGGTTGGTGGAGATATAATGAGGGTGGGTGTGTTGTGTTGAGGGTGGAGTGTAGGTTAAAGTGTACCAATTCATATTAAACCAAACCTAATCAAACCAACCCAATTCCACAAAATAAAACCAAGCCGTGGTCCAAACCCATTTACGAGAAACCAAAATCCGCAAGTCGAGAAAATAAAAATACGTGCCAAAAATCAAATTACGAGTACAAATACGAAATACAGGAATTGGGGGTGACAGAGGACTAGCAAGACACATAATATACATGTACTGTACAGTAAACCTTATGCAAGAAATATAGGAATAACCAATCGAGGAAAGAATAACACGTAAAAAAACTATATGGATGGTGACATGTCATGAGAATATAATATTAATCATGGCTAAAAACCGTAGCCCGAGGAGGCACTAACAGTCCTATATAGGTTCTCTATCGTAGCCCGGGGAGGCACTAACAATAGAGGTATAGCCACGGCTAATAAAATATTCTCTCCTAAGGTACTAGGAAGCCAAGTCTATCTAGTCATGTCCAAGTCAAGTACAGGTCAAACATGTCAGAAAAACATGGCACAGGCATAGCAGTACTATCACTAGACATGAACAAGATAATAAAGACAAAAAAAGTAATATGGAAAATGAGTAAAAACTACGTGCACGTAAAACTAGAAAATGACCATGAGAAGCAGGAGTAATGTGTAACCAAGTAAGACACAAAGGAATAGAAATATGAAAGAGCATGTAAATACAGTAAAGTTTGGCAAGGTGTACTTGCCTGGTATAAAATCAACCACGTCTAAATAACCTGTCAGATCAAATGTCTGCGAAAGCTGAACTCCTGTAAATGTCCTCGGATGCTGAAACAGACGTTGCCAACATTTTCGAAATAAGCAAAATAGCTAGAATAGCCTACCTATAAGTCCAATTCTGGACACAGGGGCAAAACGGTACTTTCGGGCCAAAATGGTGTCCGCTATTGGACCTGCTTTGTACCGAAAAATGTGCCAGAGCCTATGTTCTCTAAAGTCAACAAACCATATATCTATGGATCCGTTTTGACGAGATAAACCCAACCGTATGTCCAAAGTTTGATTCCGGTGGGCCGTACATAATTTTGCCTATTAAGTCGGATCGTAGGGCCCGTAAAACGGCGATCCAGTCAACTGTCTCAGAATCGGCCCAAACTTAGCATACAGGACCCAAAAAATGATACGGTCATGTTGGTGCAAGTTTCGTATCAATTTGACAAATGTGCAAAAAGTAATTAGAGAATTGCAAAAAGATCGATACGATGAATTTTGACGAATACGCATCAAATTCGTCGTGCACACGCAACTAATTTGAATTCCGTCAAAGCCAACACATCTGCTAAGTCGATACGCACCTGTTAATGCTTTCGATTCGTGACCACGTCACCCCGGTTTGATGGGACGGATCCCGTATCGGGAAGTTTTTCTACAATTTTATGGTTTTATAAAACTGTTTTTCACCAACTTTGGAATAAAAATCTTTGCATACAGTGAACAAAAAATTAAAAATACCAGAAGGATGTTGAAGTTCTACAGGAGGTCTAAAAAATTGTTTAGGAAATTTTAAAAAATTCCTACTGAGTTGATCAGGAATCATCTTCAAACAGGGGTATATGCAATCTCAATTCTGTCAATGCGATATTGGGTTTTTGTCGACTTTGTGTCAATTTTATGGACAAATGGGTTCATTACCAGCAACCCTAATTACTAGAGCTTCGAAGGGGTCATGTAGGCTATTGATAGGAGTTTATAAAATTAGAATTAATCGATCCTGCAGGGAGAAAGGGGTTTGCAAAGAGGGGTACATGTCAGTTTTGAAACATAGCTACTCTGTTTTTTGCTGCTGCTTTGCTCTTTCTGGCGACTACGGCGGCGGCTCCGGCGACTCCACGGCGGGTGCAAGCGCGTCGGGGCGGTCGTCCAAGCTTGGGGAAGAGGCTTGGGCGATCACGAGGTCAAGTGCTTTTGGTTTTTCTAGATTTCTCTCTCTCGATGTCTCCTTTATATCCTATATTTCTTCCATTGTTTTAAATCGAATTTAGATTGATATAAATCTAAATTTGATTGGGTTTGGTTTGATTTGAGGAGAATCTGGTAGGGAATTGATTGGGGAAAATCTTTGGAATATTTGAGGAGGATTACTATTGATTTGAATTTGATTCAAATCAAGGAAGAAGCCTGCACATGCTCGGGTCTTTCCCAGTTAGGGAAGGTGAACAGTACTAGTACTATTCACAAAAACTTTCTATACTATATATATATATATATATATATATATATATATATATATATATATATATATATATATATATATATATATATATATATATATACATACAATAGACATATGTATCTATCAAACCTAAATATTTAAAAGCTTTGGTATTTCAAAAATACATACTAATTGAGTAAAAGAATAATAACTATAATATAAGAAAATATTTATTGGATTACTTAGTAGTCCATTAATTGGTAACAATCTACTAAATACATGCATATGTGACTTGTATATATGTATATATACTACCCTTTGTAAATAGTAAATAATCACATGCACAATTTATTAAATAGGTACATATACACATATATAGAGTCTAAAACTCCAAAAATACACAAGGATTACTAAGGAAGCTATTCATTGTATTTTTAAACAACCATCACTTAATAATAATATTGAGATTTTATATATATATATATATATATATTTTTTTTTTATATATATATATATATTATTAAGTGATATATATATATATATATATATATATATATATATATATATATATATATATATATATATATATATATATATCACTTAATAATAATATTGAGATTTTTCATATATATATATATATATATATATATATATATATATATATATATATATATATATATATATATATATATATATATATATATATATATATATATGAAAAATCTCAATATTATTATTAAGTGATATATATATATATATATATATATATATATATATATATATATATATATATATATATATATATATTTATATTTATACACAAGGATTACTAAGGAAGCTATTCATTGTATTTTTCATATATATATATATATATATATATATATATATATATATATATATATATATATATATATATATATATATATATATATATATATATAATATAACAATTACTTAGAAAAAAATATTTAGTACAGCATTAAGATAAAATACGACATACACACATAAAATATCGACACGGGCGTCTTTGGATACACCACATGACTACATGGTCTTCGGGTTGGTTCGGATTCTGTCCGGGCTAAATGGGTACAACCGGATCACCTAAAAGTCAATTATCTTAATAATAAATAATTAAATCGTCTGTGGCGGTTAAGTCACAACTTGGCCTGGTTTTCCTAGTTAGAACCCACCTATGGCTCTACCTTCCGTTCCATTGCTAAAACACTAGTCAAGGCACACCAATATACTATCCGTGCCATAATTCTTGATCATCTTGTACTCCAAATCTTAACCATGGCTAAGGTCATCTATAATAATAACTAATTAAAAAATATTTATAAAATTCCAAAAATCATATTTAAGTCAAAATAAATAATAAAATTCAAAAATTCAAGGGTGTTACACTCCGCCAGCGTGAGCCCCGGCGTTGACCCTCTCCCTCTAGCGACTTCCTCCATCGCGGGCCGACCCAGCCACCGGCGCCGATCACCGATCGCGTCCCCTCTGGTGAGCCGAGCTCCTCCTCGATCACGAGCCTCTCGTGTTCTCCGCCATTCCTTCGCCGAGCAGCGCTCTCCTTCCCTCTCAATCTCTGTTCTCTTCTCCTTTCTTACACTCTCTCTACTTCTCTCTCCGGTTTCTTTTTTATCTCTTCCTTTTCTCTCTCTTCTTCCCTCTCCTTTAATTGTTTCTTTTCTAGTTTCTTTTCTTCAGAGAAGCATACATATTCTCATCACTCTCTCTCTCTCTCTCTCTCTCTCTCTCTGTCTTCAATTATTTCTCCCCGCTAGGAAACGCACAGAAGATAAGGGTTTAATGTTTATCATTAATTTTCATTTTCATTTTTATTTCTTTATGATATTAGTATTTTATATGTATGTATGTTTTATAATAGATAAATAATAAATATATTAGTATTATTCTTGTATTGATATTGTTATTATTTTTATTTAAATTATTACTTACTTTGAAATTTATATATTATTATGTTTCCAAAATTATAATGTTGAAAAGGTATAATCTTGTGTTTGACCCTATATGTAATTACAAACTGAATTTCAAAGCTAAAGTATTGTTGTAATATTTTTACATTATTTTAAATATGGCTTTTCACCTAAAATGTTATTGTAATATTTCTTCCTAATTAAATTATAGTTTGATATAAAGATGATTTTTCATGACTTTCAAGTATTTATCTAAAACTATTTTTACTAATAAAAATATAGCTTTCAAATACAATAACTATTTTCCAAAATATTTATTTATATATAAAACTTCTTCGATTATTTATTCTTGTCCATGACTAAATCGAATCATTCATATCTTCTTTGCAAATGTCGAACTTCTTTATATCGTCCCTAGCTAACTCGACTATTCTGGACTCAATAGAATAGTTTGTCCCATCAACTGAGATCATCTTGCATAGTTTTGACTTCTGTGGCTATTTCTGTGCCGACATGATCATATTGCTCAAGTCAACTCCAAATTAACCGAGGCAAGTACTTGTTGACGCATTCATGTGCATTTACTTTATATGGTTATATTTCACTTATATATGATATTTTCGTGTCTTGACTGTTTACACACACGAGAGTTGAGTGATTGACTATTGTTCATGTTTTCTATTGTTATCGTGATCGATCTCGTGACCGTGTTTTCATGATTGTGAGGTATTGATATTGGAGGGGTACAATTACTAGGCACGTGGACAAAGCCAAGATTATATTGTTGGCAACTCTCCCGCTTACGGGGGCGGGCCTTATAACCTCATCGTTCACCCAAGCCGTCCATTTGTAGGAACGTTGTACTTCTCATGACACGTACACTAATATTTTTCATATGAGTTCATTATCTTTTCCTGCTTGCTAATTTTCTTATTAGTTCTCTGTTGCATGATTTTTTGTTCATATTGTTCATGTTTCCATTGATCATTGTTTCACATGTTTAGTGTTATATTGCTTTATATTGTATTTGTATTGTGATGGCTAGACTTGTACTTGTTCCAATCCTGATTGGATATATTTTTCAGCTGACAGATTTTTGATGACTATCCTTGATGACTTGCTCTCTTGCTTTGGATTTGTCACGACCCGATCCCAACTAATTGGGTCGAACCGGATCATGCCCAGCCTGCACCGTTGTTGAGACGGCGGCAGTAAGCTGTTCAGTAGCAGGTAACCATACAACAATACTATATTTGTCACAACTCAAAATTCAGAAATTTAAAACTTTATTAAACTTTTACAATGGAATGAAAGATACAACTTAAACCATTTTCTACATACATCAAAAAGAAAAAAAAAAACTCTAGGTACACAGCTCATCAGTCTCGAAATCCTCTTCTTCTAGTTGGGACCTCGGGAAATATCGCGGGACCAAGCCTCATCAGTGATACCTAAAATGTTGGGTCTCCAGTCAGGAGGGAGCAAAGTACAATTCATGCTAATTTTAAACAGTTAAAGTAAATAATAGATTCATGCAGTTTTAAACAGTTTGAAGAAATAATAGTTTTCAGCGGTAAAACAGTGTAATTTGAACAGGCAATGAATTATGACCGGCTTGGGATGTACAGTAGTATTCTAGCGATACGATATGGCTTATCCCCGTGTGTGTGAGGGGTAAGCTAATACAGTTACAGTAGTTACAGTTGGCTTTGGTCATAACCATTACTCTATTCCCCCAGTCCCAATCAGTACAGTAATCACAATCAGTACTCTCCAAGAGAGTTTCGTGTTTGCATCGTGGTTTAAACTTGCAGTAAAACGATTATAGAAATAACTGTAAAACTAACACAAACTATACTTGCCTTAGGAAAATGACTGGAGAGATGAGTTGGTACCGAGGAGGAACGTCAGGTATGTCTTCGAGTTCCTACAGTTGAGAACTCGACTTAGATCTGCTATATAACCAAGCTAAGTGTGCTAGTTGCAATCTCTAGTAACAAGTCCTAGTCAGGTTTTAAGTTGTTATTAAGCTACAGCTAACGTTTACGTCGCAAGCTATGTGCGTTGATTAACCGGTTAATTTGATTATTTGGGAAATAATAACAAGAACAAATTATCTTTGGAAAACTTTGTGCTTTTGTAATATATCTATAAAAATAGTTTCTTCCAGTGACAAATCATAAACTAGTTATCTTACTAATATTTTATCCATTTAATTAATTCTTAATTAAATATATGATTACGCTCTAACTACGATTATACATCCAATCCAAAACCACCCAAAAATCAACATCAACCCAGAAAAGAAAGTAAAATCTACACTATGCAATACATGGGCACAGCTAATCATCCTAGAGTTATGGGCTTATGCCCTGTACAATTCTTTTTTACATAAAATAAGAGAAAATGATTTAGTTACTAAATAAAATGTGCCGTAAATAAATAACTATAATAAATAACTTAAACATTAAATAAAATAATTTAAATTAAAAATTGGAGTCTCAGACTCGGTCCATCATCAAATCTAGCTAATACCTCAACGCCCGGTCGGACCGGTGCGTTTGTATTTCGCTAGGGCCCACAGACCGGTACGATCGTCACCCAAAAATCAGTTTTAAATTCATTTTCCGAAAAACCAATTTGAAATCAAAATAAATAAAGTTTTGTAAAAATTTGGACAGCATTTCCTCTATTTCGGGACAACCCAAAACTGGGAAATGCGCCAACAAAATCCTGCAATTATTCCAACCAAAGAATAACCAATTTTTATACCGAAAATATAACCACAGAAATAATTTTTCCAACCACAGAACCTTCCCAAAATAACCGGGATTCCCGCAATCAACCAACAACATACAAATCTCAGCAGACAATATCACAGAAAATGCTAACGTAGCTAACCGAAACTACCACGTAGCTAACCGGATTTTCGAAGGGGAAACCGGGGACCGATATCATCATAGACTACCGAAAATAACGCGACGGGGCAGAGAATTTATACCTCGGGTGCTCGGCTAGAGCTCTCAGATGATATAAAAAGAATAAAATAAATCCAGCAGCGACGTCAACGCCAAAAATGCCGGAAATCAGCAATAGGGCACGCTGGCCAGAAAAAGACGACGCGAAGAGCAGCGACGTCGACGGACAGCGACGCTGTCAGCGTCGGGGTGACGCTGCCAGAGGGGAAGCTCGCGGGGAGTGCTGGTCGTCGGAGTAGGACCGCGCGGGCGGACAAATCTGGACAGTGGGTCCGCTGCGGGGCGCCGAAGGGCAAAGGGCGCGGGAGAGCTGCCGCGAGAAGGGGCGAGACGGGGTCGGCGGCGCAAGGGGAACGGTCGCCGGAGAGCCGACGGGAAGGGTGCGCCGGTCGGCTAGGGCGAGCGGGCGATCGCCGGCGCAGATGGGCAAAAGGGGGCGCGGGTTCCGGTGGTCGGCGGAGCGCTGTCGGCCGGAGGGTGGCGCGCCGGAGCCAGATCTGGACGGGAAAATGCCGGTGCTCGGGGCTGGCGGTTGGGGGCTCCGCGGGATGGCCGGAGTTAGGTGGAGGAGGGGGTTTCTGGTTTGGGGAAAAAATGGGTATGTTGATCTCTGTGAGAGAGAGAGAGAGAGTTTAGAGAAGTAATGTTCTCTTCTGTGAATGAAGGAGATGGGTGGAGGGTTTATATAGGAAGTGGTGAACGGGGGTTACCGGAAGGGGAACAGTCGTCGGTTGCTTGGGAGTCGAGGAGATCGCCAGCTCTAAGTGGCTGAGCGTTCTGGAAGAGAAAGGTTGGTGTACGTTTAGAAAGGAATGGAAAAGAAAGGTTTCCTTTCCACCTTTCTGAGAACTACCAAAAAGGAAGTGTGAGTGAGAATAGGTAGCGTTTACCAAAACATGGGGAGTGGGTGCTGGTCCTACGGGACCAGCCCAGAAATTTATTTATTTATTATTTTTTTATTTTTATTTTTTTTAAATAACCAAGTCAAAACAAGATTTGGAAAAAGAATGGATTTGGGCTTAGGCCTGGGTCTGGGCTCGAAAATCAAAAAGCCTTGTTATTATAATTTTCAAAAATCCTTTTTCACCCAAAAATAATTAATAGTAACATTTACTAATAATAATTATTTTGAAAGCGTTAATTAATAACACAAAAGTTTTATTTAAATAAATAGCTACAAAATAATGGGTTTCACAATCTTCCCTCCTTAGAGAATTTCGTCCTCGAAATTAAAGGCAGGGTAGGAGAATCAAACAGGTACGGGTACTGCGCCCGTAACTCAGGTCCAACAATAAGAATTTCCAAGGCAGTCATGGATGAGACGGTTTAGGGACAAGTTTCTTTTTATGATATCATCCACGCAGAAAAATACAAAAGCGAACCAGAGTACACGAGGTTGATTAGACCATCATGCACCGGTCCTGATTAGACAATATATTAGTGGGTGCACCCAATAAAATACCGTCATGATCAAGCTTGACAAAAAGATAGCTTGCAAAACTAGGCTAATTTAGCAGCATCAGTCAAGTTTAGAACGAAAAGATAAGAAGTAGGAGTTTAAATGATGGCTCAAAATCTGATCTTCTTCTCACCTCTAACTACGCTTGCAACTGGTTTCTCTGGTACTGAAAGGTTGAGTCTAATCTTCAGCTCTGAATTATCCAAAATGTGACTCGGATCCGGAATGTAGCGTCTGAGCTGTGATACGTAGAAGACATTGCACACTCTCAAAATTAGCTGGTAGAGCTAACCGGTATGCTACTTCCAACTCGTCTTAAAACTTCAAATGGCCTGATGTACCTGGCTCAATTTTCCTGCTCTGCTAACACTGATCGTTCCTCTGGTAGGAGAAAATCTTCACAAAAGACGCTATCTCCTTCTTCAACTCCACTGATTGACGATGCTAACTTGGTAGTTGTTGTAAGGAAACTCTACCAATTTTAAATGATCTTCTCCAAGATCCTCCAATTTCCAAAACACAAGATCTAACATATCTTCAAGCATCTGGATTATCTTCTTTGATTGTCCGTCGGTTTGTACTCCATAAATCCGGTAGGGGTGCCTCACGTACAATGTTGCCAACTTCTCGGTGAATAAACTAACCTTGAAGGGAATAAAGTGTGCTGACTTAGTCAGTCGGTCCACTATAATCCAATTGGTGCCCTTTCCTTCTTGGGAACAAGGGAATCCTTACTCAAAGTTCATTGTTATATGCTTCTACTTCTACTCCGAATTGTCTAGAGGCTGCAACAAAGTTATTGTTCTCTTGCTAAATTCCTCAGATTGACAAATTTACATCTAATCCTATACCTGGAATTGCCCTTCTTTATTCCATAACACCAATCAATGGAGACATATTCCGATACATCTTATTATCTCCTGAATATATGGAATACTGTGACTGGTGCATTTCTTTCATCAACTCGTTCCTCCGTTTGTCAGCCGATATGCAAAGTCTCGTACTATTCTTCAGAGTTCCACTGCTAATCAATTTAGAAACCCTCAAGTGTTCCTGCCAACACTTGATCTCTAAGCCTGCAAAGTGTCTCGTTTTGAAACTACGTTCTCTTGATTTTGTCCTTCAGTCTCGAACTTCATCAATACTGAATCAGCATCCAGCTCCGTCCTTCTATCGCCAGGTAGTATAACCTCCAGTCCAAACTTCTCGATGTCTTCTAGCAGGTGCTAGTCTTTGGCTAAGAACTTCGCCATCAATATCGACCAAGTGCATCAGCGACCATATTAGCCTTACCTGAATGGTACTGCAGGTTGATGTCGAAATTCTTCATCTGCTTCAGCCATCTTCTCAGTCTAACATTCAGCCCTTTCTGAGTGAAGACATATTTCAGACTTTTGTAGTCCGTATATATTTTCATTCCCTTTCCATAAAAATCATGCTTCCATAGCTTCAAAGTAAAAATAATTGCAGCAAATTCCAAATTAGGTGTGGGATAACTCTTCTCATGAGTTTGTAGTTGCCTAGATGTGTAAGCAATTACTTTTCCATGTTGTTGAAGAACGCAACCCAGTCCTTTTTCAGAGGTATTACTATAAATTGAGAACCCACCGGTTCCTGCGGGTAGCGCAAGGATTGGTGTAGTGGTAAGTCTCTTCTTCAGCTCCTCAATGCCGCCTGGCAAACTTTCGTTCAGATAAACTCTTCATTCTTCCAAGTGAGCTTCGTCATCGGCTCAGCAATCTTGGCGAAATCCTTCACGAACTTCTGGTAGTAGCCGGCCAAGTTCAAGAATCTTCCGAATTGAACTTGGGGTATACCACTCTTCAACAACAGATATCTTCCATCGAATTTTCTTCTCTTGACGACATGGCCAAAAGTCTACCTTGTCAAAAATCTACGTTCAGATAACTTACCATAAAACTTCTTTTTTCTCAAAGTTTCTAAAACTTCCTCAGGTGTTCTTCATGCTCTTCTTCAATCTTCAAATATATCAGAATGTTATCGATGGAGAAGATAAACTGATTCAAATACTCATGAAAATCTCTGTTCATGAGATTCATGAACACAGCAGGAGCATTTGTCAGTCTAACGTCCTGACCAAAGAAAACTTTCCATACTTGGTATTTGAACGCCGTCTTGGAAATGTCCTCATTCCTGACTTTGATTTGATGGTAGTCAGATCTTAAGTCAAACTTCGAAACACCCTAACTCCACACAAACAGATCAAACAGATCCTCGATCCGGGCAGAGGGTACTTGTTCTTTAGTGTCTGGTAATCGATGCACATCCGTTGTTCCATCCTGAATAATTCCTAGAGCCTTCATTGATCTGGTCCTTCATCTTCTTGGCCTCCTTCGGGTTGACTCTGTAACATCCTTTAGAAATAGGGAAAGAGCCGGGGACTAGGTCAATGGTGAATCCTATGTCTAGGTCTGGAATAATCCGGGAAGACTATCAGGAAAAACATCTACCATAAAGGTGTAACTAAGAATTTTATTCATGTGGAGAATTACAGCAAAAATTATCATGATTGATCTAAGGACATCCGGTTACAACTTCTTATAACAATAGATAATGCTATTCAGCAGTCCTAGGTATTAATCTTTATGGCTCTAGATCTTGCATGAGCAGTCTCCAACTGCTTCATCTTCTATGATCCTCGAGTCTGCATCATGCCTTCCTGCAGTGGGTGTAGAAGGTAAGGTCTGCTGGATGGGAAGAGAGTCCCTAGGTTGTGGCCTAACAGGTGTTGCTGGGATATGCATTCCGGTATGATGGAAAGATAAGGGGCAGTCCTTTACCCGATGTTCAGCAGATCCACATGCCAAACATTTCCCAATCTCTTGCGACAAATATTGGCTTGGTGACCAGGCCTTTTGCAGTAGTCACAAACCAATAGCTTCTTACGATATAACTGGTGGATAAGGCTCAAAATATCTTCTAGGGTGAGGTTCCGCTCCAACTTAGTTAGAGATAGCTAAGGCTACATCATAGTCGTTCTTCATGTCTTCTCTCGTGATATTCATCTGTTCCTGCTGGGCTTCATATTGAGCTTTCTGGGACTCCATGATTACTTGAAATAGGGCAACCATTTTGGAAGTGTTTGCTGGTACTGGTGGAGCAACAGAAGTGGGTATTTTTCCAAGGAAATGCCACTCTGTTTGAGAAAAGGTAGGAATCGTCAGTGTAGTGAAAACTTTACTGGATACATTATGAGGACGGTCAAACAGCCGCAAAGGAAAAGACCCTAGGCTTGGTTGAGGAGATGGGGTATGATCCGGAGATGACACCTCATCGCCAGCAGGATTTGGTCTTGTCAATGGTCATTCTCTGGAAGGTTTAGGATGCAAACATAAGCAAGGTATCCTACCAGTCTATAATCAAACAAAAATATTTATTTATAATATATTTCGGTCCTATGCTGTGACAAATTGATGTTCTAGTGTTCTAATTGTTTCTAGGTATGTTTTCCTAAGTTGTTGTTCTGACCTGCATGGGCCACCACTAAAAACATGTCACGACCCGATCCCAACTAATTGGGTCGAACCGGATCATGCCCAGCCTGTACCGTTGTTGAGACGGCGGCAGTAAGCTGTTCAGTAGCAGGTAACCATACAACAACACTATATTTGTCACAACTCAAAATTCGGAAATTTAAAACTTTATTAAACTTTTACAATGGAATGAAAGATACAACTTAAACCATTTTCTACATACATCAAAAAGAAAAGAAAACTCTAGGTATACAGCTCATCAGTCTCGAAATCCTCTTCTTCTAGTTGGGACCTCGGGAAATATCGCGGGACCAAGCCTTATCAGTGATACCTAAAATGTTGGGTCTCCAGTCAGGAGGGAGCAAAGTACAATTCATGCTAATTTTAAACAGTTAAAGTAAATAATAGATTCATGCAGTTTTAAACAGTTTGAAGAAATAATAGTTTTCAGCGGTAAAACAGTGTGATTTGAACAGGCAATGAATTATGACCGGCTTGGGATGTACAGTAGTATCCTAGCGATACGATATGGCTTATCCCTGTGTGTGTGAGGGGTAAACTAATACAGTTACAGTAGTTACAGTTGGCTTTGGTCATAATCATTACTCTATTCCCCCAGTCCCAATCAGTACAGTAATCACAATCAGTACTCTCCAAGAGAGTTTCGTGTTTGCATCGTGGTTTAAACTTGCAGTAAAACGATTATAGAAATAACTGTAAAATTAACACAAACTATACTTGCCTTAGGAAAATGACTGGAGAGATGAGTTGGTACCGAGGAGGAACGTCAGGTATGTCTTCGAGTTCCTACAGTTGAGAACTCGACTTAGATCCGCTATATAACCAAGCTAAGTGTGCTAGTTGCAATCTCTAGTAACAAGTCCTAGTCAGATTTTAAGTTGTTATTAAGCTACAGCTAACGTTTACGTCGCAAGCTATGTGCGTTGATTAACCGGTTAATTTGATTATTTGGAAAATAATAACAAGAACAAATTATCTTTGGAAAACTTTGTGCTTTTGTAATATATCTATAAAAATAGTTTCTTCCAGTGACAAATCATAAACTAGTTATCTTACTAATATTTTATCCATTTAATTAATTCTTAATTAAATATATGATTACGCTCTAACTACGATTATACATCCAATCCAAAACCACCCAAAAATTAACATCAACCCAGAAAAGAAAGTAAAATCTACACTATGCAATACATGGGCACAGCTAATCATCCTAGAGTTATGGGCTTATGCCCTGTACAATTCTTTTTTACATAAAATAAGAGAAAATAATTTAGTTACTAAATAAAATGTGCCGTAAATAAATAACTATAATAAATAACTTAAACATTAAATAAAATAATTTAAATTAAAAATTGGAGTCTCAGACTCGGTCCATCATCAAATCTAGCTAATACCTCAACGTCCGGTCGGACCGGTGCGTTTGCATTTCGCTAGGGCCCACAGACCGGTACGGTCGTCGCCCAAAAATTAGTTTTAAATTCATTTTCCGAAAAACCAATTTGAAATCAAAATAAATAAAGTTTTGTAAAAATTTGGACAGCATTTCCTCTATTTCGGGACAACCCAAAACTGGGAAATGCGCCAACAAAATCCTGCAATTATTCCAACCAAAGAATAACCCATTTTTATACCGAAAATATAACCACAGAAATAATTTTTCCAACCACAGAACCTTCCCGAAATACCCGGGATTCCCGCAATCAACCAACAACATACAAATCTCAGCAGACAATATCACAGAAAATGCTAACGTAGCTAACCGAAACTACCACGTAGCTAACCGGATTTTCGAAGGGGAAACCGGGGACCGATATCATCATAGACTACCGAAAATAACGCGACGGGGCAGAGAATTTATACCTCGGGTGCTCGGCTAGAGCTCTCAGATGATATAAAGAGAATAAAATAAATCCAGCAGCGACGTCAACGCCGGAAACGCCGGAAATCAGCAATAGGGCACGCTGGCCAGAAAAAGACGACGCGAAGAGCAGCGACGTCGGCGGACAGCGACGCTGTCAGCGTCGGGGTGACGCTGCCAGAGGGGAAGCTCGTGGGGAGCGCTGGTCGTCGGAGTAGGACCGCGCGGGCGGACAAATCTGGACAGCGGGTCCGCTGCGGGGCGCCGAAGGGCAAAGGGCGCGGGAGAGCTGCCGCGAGAAGGGGCGAGACGGGGTCGGCGGCGCAAGGGGAACGGTCGCCGGAGAGCCGACGGGAAGGGTGCGCCGGTCGGCTAGGACGAGCGGGCGGTCGCCGGCACAGAGGGGCAAAAGGGGGCGCGGGTCCCGGTGGTCGGCGGAGCGCTGTCGGCCGGAGGGTGGTGCGCCGGAGCCGGATCTGGACGGGGAAATGCCGGCGCTCGGGGCTGGCGGTTGGGGGCTCCGCGGGATGGCCGGAGTTAGGTGGAGGAGGGGGTTTCTGGTTTGGGGAAAAAATGGGTATGTTGATCTCTGTGAGAGAGAGAGAGAGTTTAGAGAAGTAATGTTCTCTTCTGTGAATGAAGGAGATGGGTGGAGGGTTTATATAGGAAGTGGTGAACGGGGGTTATCGGAAGGGGAGCAGTCGTCGGTTGCTTGGGAGTCGATGAGATCGCCAGCTCTAAGTGGCTGAGCATTCTGGAAGAGAAAGGTTGGTGTACGTTTAGAAAGGAATGGAAAAGAAAGGTTTCCTTTCCACCTTTCTGAGAACTACCAAAAAGGAAGTGTGAGTGAGAATAGGTAGCGTTTACCAAAACATGGGGAGTGGGTGCTGGTCCTACGGGACCAGCCCAGAAATTTATTTATTTATTATTTTTTTTTTTTAAATAACCAAGTCAAAACAAGATTTGGAAAAAGAATGGATTTGGGCTCAGGCCTGGGTCTGGGCTCGAAAATCAAAAAGCCTTGTTATTATAATTTTCAAAAATCCTTTTTCACCCAAAAATAATTAATAGTAACATTTACTAATAATAATTATTTTGAAAGCGTTAATTAATAACACAAAAGTTCTATTTAAATAAATAGCTACAAAATAATGGGTTTCACCGGATTCCTTCGGGTGGAGTTAGAGGTATCTTTGAGGCCAACTATAGAGCCTAGCTAGAATAGTCACATGTAGCGAATTTGTATCGAAAAGCAATTTGAATGTATTATTGGAATTGTAATTTAAATAATTATTGTGAATGAGCAAAATAGAGATATTTGTTGTATTTGAGATCTATATTGAGCCCAGACATCGTACTACCGCCGATACTGCAGCGTAGGCTGGACTTGGCCATATACTCGTATGCCAAAAAACGGAAGCTGGTCGTGACAAGATACGTCTTGTTCCGCATTAGTGACATATGCTGTCACTTCTCTGGCCACTGAAGAGGAACTGGTAGAAAAGATGGTCCGCTCAGAGCCTTCATTGTCGGCATCCAAAAGGAACTACCCCCAGGACAAGGGATAGAAAGGTTCTTTTAACTGAAGGAATCTTGGTCAAAGGGAAGATTCCTTTGACCGATTGATTCTTGGTCAAAAGGAACTACCCCCAGGACAAGGGATAGAAAGGTTCTTTTGACTGAAGGAATCTTGGTCAAATGGAAGATTCCTTTGACCGATTGATTCTTGGTCAAAGGGAAGATTCCTTTGACCGATTGTTTCTTGACTTCTTGATCTGGTGTGTCGATAGACCCCTTCACCGGAATCACGGATCTGATCCAAGTATTGTTGATTGGGGTTGTGGGATGCGTTGCATCTCGGACGCTTTCTACCCCCAGTGCTTCAGGATGTTATGTTGACCGAAGCGTACAATAATTCATCTTCGTCCACTATCACTGGTTCAGGAGTCTGAGCATAGTTCAAATGGTCGAAGACATACCGTTTAGCTGACTGGCAGCAACATTTAATGACTACCTTATGGTGATGATTACAGTGATGTTCTTGTTGTGGAGCTACAAGTAGATGAGATGGCCTTACGATATTCTGCTTCTGTGCAAGAAGTTCACGAAGATCGGTTACAACGACAAGACGAGAAGAAGTCGGAGGGATATATTCCTTGATGACATTGGGAACATGATTCCGGTTCTTGAGGTATCATGTACCCTGAGTGTACAAGGAGGTGCTGAGCTGATTGGCATAGGTAAGAGGATTCTTGACTTTAGAAGTCATCTTCTGGCGCAAGTTGGCTGCGGGCGCAGGCTGTTTATGCCTTGCTGAATTTGATCTTGACTGGCACCTGTTGAGATAGGCACGCAAGTCAAATAGGTGCGCCACTAACTTAACAAATCTAACAAGTGGGATTAGTCTAAACTTACTAACTTAATTAGTGGGGTTTGTGGGCCATGACTAACTAATCTAGGGATCCCGTCTAGAGTCTAAGCTACCCGGGTCACTAACACAAGTCGAAACGAAACGAAACGAAACTCAAACCCGACTAAACAATCCCGTAAAATTAATATTAAAATATAAAAATTCCTAAAAATTAAAATATAAAAATAACCAAATCATAATACATTAATTTAAATATTATTGAAATAATCTAAAATTCACCAATTAATCAAAATCCTAAATAATTCAAAAGTCACAAAATAACCAAAATGCCCTTAGCCTAAAAAGTGGTAATTAGCTAATCTAATCAAATGGGTTAGGCCACCATGGTCATGGTTAGTCTCTAGGCTAAACAGCTCTAAGGTTATACTAGCCAAAGAATAAAATCACAAAACACTAATTTAATGATATTAAAATAATTAAAATTTACCAATAAATTAATAACATGATTTAAACATATTATTAAATAATCAATTTTATAAAAGTTCAAAATTATCCTCATTTTAGAAAAGTGGTGGTTACAAATCGACCTTCTTTAGAAAAATTTCGTCCTCGAAATTAAGATGGTCGTACTCCTTCTAGGTTAAACCCCCAACAATCAAGGTCAAGAAAACTATATCTAAAACATGCAAATTGTGGTCCTACTGGTCATGATATCATGATCTTGATCAGGGTCACTATACTATCTATCACAGCACAAAACATCCTGATAGGTACTAATGGAATCACACAACAAGATGAAAATAAGAACAGGAAAGACAGACCTGTTAACCCGTCACCCGTAGCGTCAGTCTACTCGACTGTCAGCGCAAAAGCCCTGCCCCTCTGAGGTATATTCCCCTGATGGTGCGGGGAACGGTGCTGCACTACAGGTGGTGTCACGACCCGGTCCCAATTACTTGGGTCGAATCGGATCATGCCCAGCCTGCACCGTTGTTGAGACGGCGGCAGTAAGCTGTATTCAGTAGTGAAACTCATACAGATAAAAATTCTAACGAATATAAAATCTTTTATTCAATTTAAAATTTCTAAATACAACAACCATTAATACAGCAATTACACTTGATACATTGGTTAATAAATTACTATCCAGCTCTACTGTTCTTGGGTTCCAGGTTCTGCGAGAACATGCATCAGATCTTCGACGACGCAATCACCTAAAAATGTTGGTCTCCAGTCAGGAGGGAGCAAAGTACAATTTATGCTAATCTTGACAATTAATTTAACAATAAAATTATGCACTTTTAAACAGTTTTGAAGATGAACAGTTTTGAAATAATACAGTACAGTGATGTGAATAGGTAATGAATATGACCGGATTGGGTTACAGTAGTATCCTAGCGATACGGTATGGCTTGTCCCCGTGTGAAGAGGGGAAAGCTAATACAGTCAGTTATCCTAATTTTGGATTTGGTCATATCCACTACTCTACTCCCCCAGTCCCCAACAGTACGGTCAGTACTCTCGAAAGAGTTCGTGTTTGAACAGTGGTTTAAAATTGCAATGAAGTGATTATTAAATAATTGTAATCAACATAAATGTACTTGTCTTCGATTATGACTGGATTTGGAAAGTCTCCGGGATGATGCTAATACAGTCCTCGAAACCCTACAATTGAGAATTCCTGACTTAGCACCAATATTCAATCCATATCTAGGTGTGCTAGTTACAATCTCTAAAATTTGTCCTAGTCAAATTTTAGGTTATTTACAACTCTACTTAGAGCGCGCTAATCGAGGTGAGTTACTATCTTACGAAGAAAAGCCATTTTAACTTTGTATTTGGAAAAACTCGTAGTTATTGATTTACTTGGTAAAAACTTTGTATTTGTATTATATATAAAATTAATAGTTTTCTTTTAAATGAGAAAACATGAATTTGTAATAAACTTAAAATTTCCTAATTATTTTATTGTGAGAAAATGATATTTAAATTTTTATAAAGTAATTATATTATCATTTTACGTTTTACGTCAATCAACCAACCAAAATAAAATTTACAATATTACAAAACCACAGATAATAAATAAAAGCTGGGCTTATGCCCTTACATTTCCATGAATTAAAATAAGAGAAAGAAAATGTTAGTCTTGTAAATTACCTACAGAATTACATAATAATAATAACTAATAATTTCTAATTTAAAAGTAAAATAGTATGAGTCTCGGAACTGGTCCAATCTTCACTTACAGCTACTCTGCCTCAACGTCCGGACAGACCGGTGCGTTTGCATTTTACTGGGGCCCATTGACCAATACGGTCGTCGCCCAAAAAAATTCAAAAATAGTATTCTTTTTCGAAATTCATTTTAAAATTATATAATCAAATTTTTATAGAAATTTCGGCAGCATTCCCTCTATTTTCGGGATAACCCAAAACTAGAAAACGCGCCGATTTTTTCTGCAAAATAAATCCCAAACCAATATAACCACAAAAACTATTTTTTCGAAATAAATTCGAAGTCCAGAATTGATATCGAAATTTTCGAAGTAAATCGGAAAACTTACAGCGTCCCTTCCGAAATAATTCTCGAAAATTCCAAGAAATCACAGAACCCAAAATAATATAACCACAGAAGTGTTTCCGAAGGAGTCGGAAATTCCGAAATCAGAAAGATCATCAAAGCAAACCAACATCATACAAATTCCGAAGAAACTTCGGAAAAAAATGATAACGTAATTGAAACGTAACCAAAAAATCCGAATTCCCGAAGGAATCGGTGGACCAATTTTCATCACAGACTAAAAGAGAACTATGGGACTATCCAGGAGTTACCGAAATCGAAGGAATCCGAAGTGATGCCTCGGACTCGGAACACGCAGAACCGCGGAACAGAACCGAAATCACGTCAGAAACTCACGGGGAACGGCTCCTCGGGACAGCGCCACGCGCACAAAAGCACTGGACAGCAAATCGGGGACAGGAGGTCAACCGCTAAGAGCCGGGGAAGTGCGCCGGCGGAAGGCCGGGCTAGGGGCGCGCGAAGGGGGTCGGGCCGGAGGTGCGTCGGGCTAAGAAGGCCGGCGGGGAGTCGCGCCGGGGAGCCGCGCGGGTCGGGGCTGCCGGGATCGGTGGCTAGGGGTGCGCCGGACTCGGGCGAAGGGTGCTGGACTCGGCGGGTAGCGGGCGCAGCCTCGGGAAGGTGGCGCCAGGCAAAGGAGACGGCGGATCCGGCCTGGGGTCGGCCTGGAAGCGTCGACGGTGGTCGGGTTCGTCGGAAAAATTGGGGGTTAGGGTTTTTGGTGAAGTGTGGTGATGGAGAAAGGAGGAAAAGGAAGGGGTTTATATATAGTGGAGATCTGGAAGTTACCAGAGAGGGGAAAAACGAACGGCCCGACCATCATGGCCGGCCGACCGGTGAGGAGATGAAACGAGTGTTCGAACGTTGGGGTCAGGAAGAAGAATAGCTTCTTCTGTTCACAGAGGAACAAAAAGAAACTTAAAGCAATTATTGGTAAAAATGGATTCATTCTCATTTGATTTATGGGCCTAAGCTACATGGATTCTATCCTATTTAATTTATGGGCCTTAAGAAAATATTGGTAAAAATGGCTTTGGGTTTCAAATACTTGGGCTAAACAATTATAATGGCTAAAAGAAAATAATAGATAAAGACTTTGAAATAAATAATTTTCTTTTAGAGAAAAAAAATCTAACTAAACATTACAAAAAATTTATTATTTTTTTTTCTTTTAGTTTCAAATTGGGTTCGTGTCTGGGCCTGGCTTACAAAATCCAAATTCATTTATTTTGAAAATAATTTTCTATTTAGTTTAATACTAATCTGGCATAATATTAATTTAGCAACACAAATTTTAATAATCAAAATTCTAGAATTTCAATTAACTAAAATTACGGGTTTCACAACCTTCCCTCCTTAGAAAATTTCGTCCTCGAAATTTAAGCTTTTAACCTCTGCTAGTAAATTCTAATATTCAATGTGTCACATCACTAAAATTTTAGTTCAATCACATATCGTATCAAACCCAACCAATTTATATTTCTTGATTAACATTTCAAAGCTCATCCTCGAAATTCGAATTTGAACAATAATCCACAGATCCTATTCTTCATTTTTTTTTATATATAATAACTATTTATGCCAAATCTCAAAATCAACAATATCCTCAACTCCTCGAAATTTGGTTTTCAAAATTCCAAAAAAAAAATTTTAATCAAATCCAATCCTTAAACGTTAAATTTAAATTCAATGCTCCAAATAAACTTTAATTTTCAATCTTCAAATACAACCTTTAAATTTATATCTTGTAATATAATGATAATCTTCTTAAAAAATCAAATTCAATCATACTACATCCCTCAAAACTTGTGATTTTTACAAAATCGTCAATGTGCCATATCAATTCTTCAACTCTTTTATTTAAATAAATTCTATCCTTAAATTTTAATCCTACAAAGCTTCCACTTTCCACCTTAGAAAATATCAAATTTAAAATTTTACCCATCAATTCCAATTCCAGTAAGAAATCAAATCATAAGATCAAAATCTTTATTGCTAATCCATAAAATTTTTTTTTTTACTAATGTTAATTCGATGAATAAGTTTTTTTTTTTCCTCATTCAAATAAAAATAATTTCCTCAAAAGTTAAATTTCAATCTTGGTCACGTAATGCTTGTTTCCAAAAAATTTTATAGAACTTTCACAGATTTGATTTCTTCTTTAACCTAAGTTCATCCATCTCTATTTCAAGATCCAAATTCAAACATCAAAAGATTCAAACACAAACTTTTCAAAGATTTAAATTTAATCATGGCTACTCTCCTTTAATAAAGCGCAAGATGATCATCTCAATATAATTATCCTGCCGCGAGGATCTATAAAATAGTTTTTTTTAAAATACCATAAGTTTTAAATAATTCGACAAACGAATATATATAAAAACAAACTTACTGTCATTTCACAAATCAAATTCTTTCATAAAATAAATGAGGAAATTTTGTAAATCAAAAATCATACTTCAAAAACTTGATAACCTTTAAATAGGATCCTTAAATCAAAATTTACTTTCAAAACTGAAATCATAATGTTTCATATACATCTCAAATCTAGAGACAACAAATTTAAAACTCGAAGCCACATCACCAAAATTTATTTAAATCCTCTAATCTTTCAATTTCTACTCGACATGATATTCTTCCCTTAACTGGTAGATTTTATATTCAATCAATTACATCTTCGAAAATATTTAATCAAAACTCCTTGTGGCTTATCATTACGAAAATTGTTTTCCTTAAAATCAAAAGTGTCAACTCTTCAAAGTCAATATAAAATTTAATGATATTATTACTCTAATAAGATCTTTTCCTTCATTATTTTTTTTTTCCACTAAACTCAATGTTCATATTATCGGGTGCAATCTTCTCAAATTTTTTTTTTATTGGCACTCTTCTATTCATACAATTCGTCATCCTCAATTATTTATATTTTAAATCCAATATTTCTTGTTTCGATTATCCTTTATAGTTAATTCACCATGCACCTTCCTAGAGTGCATTCTCTATGCCTAGCATTGACAACCTTTAATTTTTTTTTAATGTCAAACTATTCACAAACTTTCCTCAATACTAATCACCATTGTATATTTTAACTCATATATATCCTATATATCATGCACTCTAAGAATCCAAGCTATAAAATGTTCTAGGTTTACTTCGTAAGACAAAATCATATTCGAGGCATGATTGCTAATTATAAAATAAAATTCTAAATATGTTTAGAATCTTCTAGATAGAGTTTAGAATATTTTGTTGTGATCAAAATCATGAGTAAACATCGAGGTATAATTTAAATAATCAAAACGAGTTTAAAGTTCTAAACAGAATAGAAAATGTAGAAGACTATTCTTCTGAGATTAAGGGATTTATCAAAATATGTGTTTGAGATTCAAGAGACTGGGCTAAAAAATCAAGAGAAGTATCTGTTCTCCGATTTCGAAGATGAAACGATCAACCTTGATTTGAGTCAAACACTAGATAAGATAGAAGCATCACCGCTTCAGATTAAGTAAGAAAAAAAACCAATGATAATATTCCCGACAAATCACTCAGGGAATACAAAAATTTATTTTGAGAAGAAATAATTTCAGAACTAAGGAAAGTTGAAAATATTTGAGAGAAGGTAAGTCTCATTGATTCAAGGAAATCAAATTGAAATTGTCTAGTAACGCCAAAAAATTAAATAGCTTTGGGACAGCTAAAAATCTCCTTGACTTAAAAAAATTTAACAATAGAATGGATTCAAAAATGTGATCAATTTTCTGACCGTTCCTGCTTCATGATCATAGAAGCTTTCTAGGCCTTGATTTGATCAAGAAATTTGCATAAAGAGAGTAGGGTTTTAAGATGAGTGGAGGAAGTCAACAGATGAGAATATTTTCGGTCTTTGGAATAACTCAGGAGATAACAATCAATATTGAAATTGAAAATAACCCCTTTTAAGAGAATCATGAACTAAACTAATTCTTCTGGTAATAATTGACCTTGAGGTTTAAATGATCCCAGAAGAATTTTGATTCAGGATTGATTCCGAGAAAGTTAGTCAACTAGAAAGGAGATCAAGGCAAAAAGTTGGATAAGGGTTGTAGATATATATCGAGTAGAAAAGAGTTTAATAGGGTTGCTAAGAGAATATTGAAACTCTTCATAACAAACGAATCAAAATTCCAAATAAAGGTAGAGAAGTAAGATTTGATCAACCAATGAAGAAGTTAAAATTAGGTTTGATAAAGAAGAAGAAGATTGAAAAATTCAACCTTATTCCAAAAAGAATATGAATCCTAAGGTAGACTAGAACCTGAAAATTATGGTAGAAAAATCATCTCGAAAGTCATAGGACACTCAAAGGTACAATCAGCCTAATCTAGATAAGATTTAGGTACAAATACAAACAAGGTATCCTACGAATCTATAAGCAGACAAAAATAGATTTTTAAGTAAAAAATTTTGGCCCTATAATGGAACATGGTATATATCATCTAAGTGTTCTAGTTGTTTTTAAAGTCTGTTTTCCTAAAGTCTCAACTATCCCTAGGTAAAGTTACAGAACTGCGCGATGGTCTAGACTAAGTTAACTAAACTAATTTACAGATCTGACCTGCATGGGCCACCACTAAAAACATGTCACGACCCGGTCCTAATTACTTGGGTCGAATCGGATCATGTCCAGCCTGCACCGTTGTTAAGACGGCGGCAGTAAGCTGTATTCAGTAGTGAAACTCATGCAGATAAAAATTCTAACGAATATAAAATCTTTTATTCAATTTAAAATTTCTAAATACAACAACCATTAATACATCAATTACACTTGATACATTGGTTAATAAATTACTATCCAGCTCTACTGTTCTTGGGTTCCAGGTTCTGCGAGAACAGGCATCAGATCTTCGACGATGCAATCACCTAAAAATGTTGGTCTCCAGTCAGGAGAGAGCAAAGTACAATTTATGCTAATCTTGACAATTAATTTAACAATAAAATTATGCACTTTTAAATAGTTTTGAAGATGAACAGTTTTGAAATAATACAGTACAGTGATGTGAATAGGTAATGAATATGACCGGATTGGGTTACAGTAGTATCCTAGCGATACGGTATGGCTTGTCCCCGTGTGAAGAGGGAAAAGCTAATACAGTCAGTTATCCTAATTTTGGATTTGGTCATATCCACTACTCTACTCCCCCAGTCCCCAACAGTACGGTCAGTACTCTCGAAAGAGTTCATGTTTGAACAGTGGTTTAAAATTGCAATGAAGTGATTATTAAATAATTGTAATCAACATAAATGTACTTGCCTTCGATTATGACTGGATTTGGAAAGTCTCCGGGATGATGCTAATACAGTCCTCGAAACCCTACAATTGAGAATTCCTGACTTAGCACCAATATTCAATCCATATCTAGGTGTGCTAGTTACAATCTCTAAAATTTGTCCTAGTCAAATTTTAGGTTATTTACAACTCTACTTAGAGCGCGCTAATCGAGGTGAGTTACTATCTTACGAAGAAAAGCCATTTTAACTTTGTATTTGGAAAAACTCATAGTTATTGATTTACTTGGTAAAAACTTTGTATTTTGTATTATATATAAAATTAATAGTTTTCTTTTAAATGAGAAAACGTGAATTTGTAATAAACTTGAAATTTCCTAATTATTTTATTGTGAGAAAATGATATTTAAATTTTTATAAAGTAATTATATTATCATTTTACGTTTTACGTCAATCAACCAACCAAAATAAAATTTACAATATTACAAAACCACAGATAATAAATAAAAGCTGGGCTTATGCCCTTACATTTCCATGAATTAAAATAAGAGAAAGAAAATGTTAGTCTTGTAAATTACCTACAGAATTACATAATAATAATAACTAATAATTTCTAATTTAAAAATAAAATAGTATGAGTCTCAGAACTGGTCCAATCTTCACTTACAGCTACTCTGCCTCAACGTCCGGACAGACCGGTGCGTTTGCATTTCACTGGGGCCCATTGACCAATACGGTCGTCGTCCAAAAAATTCAAAAATAGTATTCTTTTCCGAAATTCATTTTAAAATTATATAATCAAATTTTTATAGAAATTTCGGCAGCATTCCCTCTATTTTCGGGATAACCCAAAACTGGGAAACGCGCCGATTTTTCCTGCAAAATAAATCCCAAACCAATATAACCACAAAAACTATTTTTTCCGAAATAAATTCGAAGTCCAGAATTGATATCGAAATTTCCGAAGTAAATCGGAAAACTTACAGCGTCCCTTCCGAAATAATTCTCGGAAATTCCAAGAAATCACAGAACCCAAAATAATATAACCACAGAAGTGTTTCCGAAGGAGTCAGAAATTTCGAAATCAGAAAGATCATCAAAGCAAACCAACATCATACAAATTCCGAAGAAACTTCGGAAAAAAATGATAACGTAATTGAAACGTAACCAAAAAATCCGAATTCCCGAAGGAATCGGTGGACCAATTTTCATCACAGACTAAAAGAGAACTATGGGACTATCCAGGAGTTACCGAAATCGAAGGAATCCGAAGTGATGCCTCGGACTCGAAACACGCAGAACCGCGGAACAGAACCGAAATCACGTCAGAAACTCACGGGGAACGGCTCCTCGGGACAGCGCCACGCGCACAAAAGCACTGGACAGCAAATCGGGGACAGGAGGTCAACCGCTAAGAGCCGGGGAAGTGCGCCGGCGGAAGGCCGGGCTAGGGGCGCGCGAAGGGGGTCGGGCCGGAGGTGCGCCGGGCTAAGAAGGCCGGCGGGGAATCGCGCCTGGGAGCCGCGCGGGTCGGGGCTGCCGGGATCGGCGGCTAGGGGTGCGCCGGACTCGGGCGAAGGGTGCTGGACTCGGCGGGTAGCGGACGCAGCCTCGGGAAGGTGGCGCCAGGCAAAGGAGACGGCGGATCCGGCCTGGGGTCGGCCTGGAAGCGTCGACGGTGGTCGGGTTCGCCGAAAAAATTAGGGGTTAGGGTTTTTGGTGAAGTGTGGTGATGGAAAAAGGAGGAAAAGGAAGGGGTTTATATAGAGTGGAGATCTGGAAGTTACCAGAGAGGGGGAAAACGAACGGCCCGACCATCATGGCCGGCCGACCGGTGAGGAGATGAAACGAGGGTTCGAACGTTGGGGTCAGGAAGAAGAATAGCTTCTTCTGTTCACAGAGGAACAAAAAGAAACTTAAAGCAATTATTGGTAAAAATGGATTCATTCTCATTTGATTTATGGGCCTAAGCTACATGGATTCAATCCTATTTGATTTATGGGCCTTAAGAAAATATTGGTAAAAATGGCTTTGGGTTTCAAATACTTGGGCTAAACAATTATAATGGCTAAAAGAAAATAATAGATAAAGACTTTGAAATAAATAATTTTCTTTTTAGAGAAAAAAAATCTAACTAAACATTACAAAAAAATTTATTATTTTTTTTTCTTTTAGTTTCAAATTGGGTTCGTGTCTGGGCCTGGCATACAAAATCCAAATTCATTTATTTTGAAAATAATTTTCTATTTAGTCTAATACTAATCTGGCATAATATTAATTTAGCAACACAAATTTTAATAATCAAAATTCTAGAATTTCAATTAACTAAAATTACGGGTTTCACAGGTGGCCTAGCTCCCTCTATCTAATCTACGATACTCAAGTAATATCCACACTGATATTCCACTCCATTATACTAGGGCACCATCTATATGGTATCTATTATACAATCTGATAATCATACCCGTCTATCCAGAATCATGTTACCAGAATCCTCGTTATGCCAGTAAGTACAACAGCGATAATTCATAGAGTCCGCAACTAAGGTACATACCTCTAGAATCATGGTATTTAAAATTTTTGCATTGTCGCTAGCTTGGCTGTAAAAACTTTAAATTTCCACACCCGAGAAATACATCCAAAATCAGACTCTATCTCATCGCTAAACCAGCTAATATGGCTGTAGAAGACTCTAGATTCCATGACTAAGGCAACCTAGCCCATAATGTTATCTTGGTAGAAAATCAAGTCAATAATGAATACCAATAATCAAATTCAACGATGAACAAGGAAGTAGACAGAAATTGTCGGAATCGAATTTCGAGATAGTTTATAATGAGATTCTCAAGGATCATCCCAGGAATCTTCTCAAGTAGTCCTAACTGTGATTGAGTAACTCTCTATATAGCCTATAACCTATATCCTAACAGCAGGCTCATAGCAGCACTCTAAATCGAGCACTACTACGAAATCGTACTAGTTGCGACTCTGACCTGCATGGGCTACCACAAAAACGTATCACGACCCGCACCTTGTTTAAGGGCATGAGAACGTAGGTACGTCCAGCCTACGTCGCAGTGTCGGCGATAGAGCGTTGTATAGGTCATCTATAATATCTAACATCTAAAAACAAGATATATAAACCTGTCATCTCCGCACGAAGGTATAATATAACATCTCTACTATATAATCTCAATCACAAGTCTAAGGAAGATAGAGCACGATATGGAATCAGATAAAAGAAAAAAATTGAATATAAATAGAGTTATTACACCACACAAAATAGATATCCAACACAAATAAAAACAAGTCATGAATATAAATAAGTCTCAACTAACAATTAGAATAATCTGATACAAACTGAAAGCTATAAAGTACAAAGCTATAACTAAGCACACTCTACTGAGCTAGATGCTCCTCAGGCTCCTGAATGTCACCCTCATATGCCCCATAGAAGGTAGGACAGTCACCATCATCATCTGTAATATTTTGTCAACATATCCAATCAGGATTGGAACGAGCACATCACCTTTAACAGTTCAAAATAATTGACAAGCGCTATGAGTATGAAATAATAAAGAAATTCTTGATGATCAAGTTATAGAGGTAATGTATAATGAAAAGACAAGTGTATAGAGAACATATAAGAACAGGCAGATATATAATAATGGTAAACCTGTCATGCAAGATATGTTGTAGACAACTCAGACAAACTGTGTTAAGACCAGTAATTTGAAATACCAAGTTTGACATGTGAACGACTAGAAAGGGATATCCGACAACCATACACGTACGTGTGTGGCTGCTATTATTCACGTAAGACCAATGGGATAGAATGGGTATGTTCACATGTCTCCTAGGTATTTCTCCGCCCGACTAGTATACATGGAATCTAGGTTCTTCGACACGCATTTCATTAGTCACGATGGATGCATTAGTCATGATTACATTATTCAAGATAAGCATGAAACCACGTATCTCCAGTCAAGAAATCCATAAAATACCAATCCGTGAGTCCATCGTGTCAGAATTAAGATAGAACACTAGTATAACATGCATCACAGGATATATCAAATAAAGAGAACTATCAGAGAATGTACTCGCCTGTCACCCTGAATGACTGATATGAATAGATGTCCGAACTTGTATCATAGAGTCCTATTTAGAGTAAAACAGGTTATAAAGTACTCAAATTATAATAATAGAAATATGCAATGCAACTACATGATTCTAAGTCAAACTAGGTCAAGCCAACTCTTGGTCAACTCTAAGTCAACTCTAGTCCACCTTGGGTCAAACTAGGAGTCAAGGTTAAGCTTCTAGGATTTTGGTCAAACTTAGATTAGTGGTCAACATATATGATACTTAGGATATATTAATATATATACATACCACGTATATCCTTACCCATATAGTACCACCCTAACACATACATATAGATATCATATATCAAGTATATACATATCCTCACTATGAACCATAACCTATATCTATACTCTCATAATATATATAGATACTATATAACCCAAAAAAATATATACCTATCTATATAACCCTTTCACAATCTAACATCACCTACTCAAACTCAAACACTTAGACACTAACCCACTAACACTATAATACCATATCAATCTTGGTCATATCGGCATCCCAATACCAATACCTTGGTTGGAATCTAATACCTTAACTAATTGGGTAAACCTAACCTTACCTTGATATCTTGATACCTTACCTTGGTACCTTGATACCATACCTTAGTCATAAGGTAAACTAATCATTTACCTTGAAGGTAAAGGTAATTCATATTTACCTTAAGATACTAACTTGGTATCATGAGATACAAGATATCCCTCAAATATCTAATTAACTAACTATCTAATGTACTAACATAACATCTTTATAATATCTAACATATAACCTATAGAGACTAACTTGCTAATATACCAATATCTAGAACTAACATATCAATATCTAACATACTAGATATCTGATATTAAACTATCTAACAACATATCAAATATCTAACAAAATGCTAACCTCTACTATCTAACTAACACTCATACTAAAAAATATTACCTAACAATAATATATAGATGTACTATATCATACATATACTCTATGATACCTACATTCACTTAATATCTATAATACATAAGCTCATAGGTTACACAAAATGCCTATGTCGTATAGTCACTCTTCTACTTAAAATCAATACTGTACCAATTGGGCTCTCACTAAATTCTAGGATTAAAGTATGTTATAGCTCTTCGTGTTAGCTTTCCGAAACTTCAAACGAATCACATTTTCGTGTTCGGAAGCTCCCGGAATCGCGAAAATACCGAAACGTGTTTGTCTTTCAGATAGCGGACACTCAAATAGTTTTACAGAAAGTTGTAGAACGATTTTGGCTTATTAAAATATGTATTTGGAAAGCTAACTTCGATACGATTCTTTTTAAAAAATGGAAGATTAATCAAAGTTCTGAGCTAAAAGTTATGGCATTTCTAAGTTGCTGTGGTTACTAAAAATATGGATATTATGACGAATTTGGGTTGTTTGGGACAAAAGAAACATATGTAGGCCAAGATACTTGGATACCAACATAGGTATCCAAATGAAACTCATTCTAACCATCCTAACTAAGATCAATCTACTCTCTAACCATTCTAAAACTAAATTTAAAATACAATTAATCCTATTAGGCAATAAACCAAACACATGGGGTGTCCTAATTTGGGATCTATCAAGTAGGACACAAAACACATATCTAAAATCCTCAAGAGAGCTCCAAATGGTCTCAAACTTGAATCTAAAGGGGGTACATGCATGGGGGTGGATCCTATGGATTCAAAACTAACTAATATGCATAGAAAATTAATTTAGAGGGTTGATTTTACCTATTGGGAGTGGGATCCCAATGATACTCTCAAGGACACGGCTCCGATACGAAGATCCTTCCAAAATGGACACTCCTCCTTGCACTTTGCTCCAAATCTTTGCTAGCACCCTCCCTTAGTAGTATGAGAAGGTTGGATAGAAGTTTTGGTGGAGGAATGAAGAGATTTGGAGATCAAATCAAAGAGGGAAGCTCTCTAATTTGGGGAAGAACACTTTGTGAAGGAAAAGAGGCAAGATGGAATGAAATAAAAGGAAGGAAGGCTAACCTACCTATAGTGGCTGCCATTAAACCCTATTGGGCCTTGGAGGAAAACCCATTAAGGCCTCAACTAGTCCTCTTGGTTAATTTTAAGTTAGGTTCAAGTTTGGGATCAAAAGGGTTAAATTTAAGCCTCTAACTTAACCAATCTAACAAGTAGGATTAGTCTAAACTTACTAACTTAATTAGTAGGGTTTGTGGGCCATGACTAACTAATCTTGGGGTCCCGTCTAGAGTCTAAACTACCCGGGTCACTAACACAAGTCGAAACGAAACGAAACGAAACCCAAACCCGACTAAACATCCCGTAAAATTAATATTAAAATATAAAAATTCCCAAAAAATTAAAATATGAAAAATAACCAAATCATAATACATCAATTTAAATATTATTAAAATAATCTAAAATTCACCAATTAATCAAAATCCTAAATAATTCAAAAGTCACAAAATGACCAAAATATCCTTAGCCTAAAAAGCGGTAATTAGCTAATCTAATCACATAGGTTAGGCCTCCATGGTCATGGTTAGTCTCTAGGCTAAGCAGCTCTAAGGCTACACTAGCCAAAGAACAAAATCACAAAACACTAATTTAATGATATTAAAATAATCAAAATATACCAATAAATCAATAACATGATTTAAAACTATTATTAAATAATCAATTTTATAAAAGTTTAAAATTACCCTCATTTTAGAAAAGTGGTGGTTACAACTTGCACGACCAAGGTCTTCTGCGTCTTGTCGATCGATGCGGTATCACATTGAGTTGTCACTTTCTCGTCGGAGAAGAAAGTCGTCCCCAGCAGAGTCGTCATTTTGTTTGCAAAAACAAAAGTTTGATTTCTATAAACTAAGAAAGAAAGAAAGTACAAGTGTACAATGATTTTTGGGAAAGTACAAATATAGGAATCTGATCAGAAGTCGATCACTTTATCCCTTGGACTATGTGATATTGAAGACACAAGCCTTTGGAGAATGCAACAGCACTTTGTCAGTAGATTATGATCATTAGTGATCCTTTAGAATTGATTTGAAACTCTATTTATAAAGTTCTATAGTTGCGCGCACTCTGTGTTGCGTGCCCCCTGTCCAGTTGCGTGAACGGTTACTTTAACTGCCAGTGACGCATGGCATCCTATCAGTGAGATGTGCGTAGTCGTGGGCAGTGTGGTGGACACGTTCTTCAAAATTAGTAGCATACGTGCCACATCATCTAGCTTTTGGACAAAAAATTAATCAAGTGGCGCCAACTAGCCAGGTTGCGCCAGCGCAACTTGATAATTGGCGCCTCTAACTCAGTCTTCTGTGCTGTGAAATTTTTTTGTGCCCTTTGATAGCTTGCGCGAGCTAGCTGTCAGCATTTAATATTAGAATCTTCTCAAGCGTCGCGTTTCTCGAGATTCGAAGAGATATTCTTCGGCTATTGTGCTGTCAGTAATGATGGCAATCGTTATAGCTTCTCGAGGAAGATTGCCACGTGGGACCCGTGCACCTTGATGTGGGCATAACTTGAGTCTCGCGCAAGTCAGTATCTAGGCGCCACTTGATTCTGGTACCTTCTTGTGAGTGGTGCCTATTCATTTTTGAACTTCTACAGTATGTACACCGATTCCTAAAAGGATTAGCTACCCTCTCAAAGAATCATGTGTCATGGTGTACCATGGTTGGATCCATTATACTAGTCGAGGGATGGGGAGGTATTAGGAGATTATGTGATCATACCCAAAACTACTTGTGCATAGCTCACCCTCACCTCACGTAGGGTGTAGTCCGATCTTATATTACTTGTACATAACTTTCCATGTATGGCTGGCTAGATCCATTACTATACTTGTGCATAACCGGTCATATGGAATAGCCTAATCCTGGTCCCAAGCCGATCACGTAATAAACTAATACCCAAATCATCCACCTCCGGATCCGGATCTAGATCTCCTCCACCTCACTCCGGAATACCCAAAAGCGATTCCATCTTGTAAGTTTTTTTCCTTCTTTTTTTTGTTAATTTTTTTCTTTTTTCTTTTGTTAATTTCTATATTTTTTTTATTTCTTTCTAATTATATTTTCTCTCTAATATGGGTATATGCTGTGTATTTAGTTTACAAGCCTTCATTTTTTGCTCTGATTGATGTGTCAAATCTACTTGTTATCCATGCAGATTTTATATAGCTAATGCCTACGGAGGAATTTGTATGTATAGTATTTAAACAATGTACACTATGAGCAATGCATATGTGAGGGTGAGCAATAATTTGTTTTTACTAAACAATGTTACTGCAAGTATGCAGCTACGATTACATGTAATAATTTGTGTCTAGACTCTGGACTGGACCTTTTTTCTAATTATTTGTCAGTGTTTTTTAAATTATTTGTGATCTTCCAGTGTTATGTATAGATTTTTCTGAACCGGCCCATTCAAAGAGCAGTTTGGAAGTATATGTAATTGGCCCATTTTCGGCTTTAGAATTATATGTATTATTGAGATTTTTTTGAAGCCCAGCATCCTTTATTTGGGTCCGGCCCATGTGCAATAAAAACGGCCCAACCGATTAAACCAAATAAACCGAATAAATCGAGCCAATGAATTCGGTTCGGTTTAAAATGGTTCTTCCTGCATGTGGTTCGGTTTCGGTTCTGTGTTTTCAAATTCGGTTTTCAATATTTCGGTTCGGACGAAACTGATTAGACCGAATACTCACCCCTATGTGCATCGACAAAGCAGAGGGACAAATTGCGATAGGCGGCTGCACATCGCTATGAGCTACGACGCCGACGGCCGGAGGTTCAGCAACGCCGATGACCTCTGAAGCTGGCCGCTTTCCCCTAGCCTTCTTCGTGCTTACCGTAGTCGCTTTAGGAGCTTTCGGGTTCTTGATCTCTTGGGAGCCATGGCAGAAAAAAGTTTAGGGTTTGAAAGAAGGAGAAAGCTCTGACAAAAGCTTTGATTGGAAGAAAGGAGAAAGTTTTCTCTCTTCGAACAGTCTCTTACTTATAAGAGGAAGCCACGTCAGCAAAATACTTTGTATTCGATGAGACTCTTCGAACGTCATAGGAATTAAGAGTTGAGATCATGATGACTGTTCCCTAAAACCGAGGAGTAATCATCAACTTTTTAATGAAACGACGGCTCAAGGCATTTAATGTTGAAGGCTAAGCTGACGACAGCTGGTCAGCAAGCGTGTTGTGCACTTTTTGCAAAAGGACATGTGTCATGCTTCTGTTCAAATATTCTGAGCTTGATTCAAGTTCGAAAAACTTTAAAGGGGGTCTTGTAGAAGCATGAAAATAAGCGCAACAATCACAAAAGCGCATATGATAACGGTCACTGCATGTTCCTTCACAAAAGCGCAGTAGTTCAAAAGCGCAGATAAATAACAAACAAAGACAGTGCATAAAGGAAAAGTTCTTTATTAAAATCATATCTACAAAGATCTATTACAGAATCTTCATGATTACATATAAAGACTAAAATGCCTAAAGTCTACAAGTAAGCAGTCTTCAGAAAGTGCATATCCCCCCAAACACGTAGCAATATCAGAGCGATCACTTTCCTCGTCAGAGCAAGCTACTTCATAGTCAAACACGGAGGAAACTCCAATATGGCTAATGAAGCAGCTATTGTCCCGAGCGAGAATGCAGCTCCTGCTCGCAATACTAGTGCGGCTATTGAGCGGGGCAGAGCACAACTTGTGGCTCTTCGGATTGGCAATAAATCCAAACCCGGCAGCTTGGACCTCGAAGACCTCCAAGATGTTGTTCAGGTTCGAACTCATTATGCCAAATGCTCAAGTGCATCTCAAAACCCAATAGTCATTCTTCTACAAGGACATATCTTCTTTGAACGAAGAGATCCACAACCAACAGTCGACTTGTGCAAGGCTAACAACTGTTTGAAGCTAAGTCGGGATCGAGCATGACTATGGAAATGCTAAGAGACAATGGACGTAGCTCCTCAGAAAAGCTTTCCTTTATATAGGCTGAGTGTGGTCCAACCCCAAAGGTCACATGCTATCGGTCAAAGACCCCCAAATTAATAGGATGAACCTAGGACTCAGCACAATAAATCTTATTTAATACGTTCATTTGACTGAATCCTAGGCCACGAACTTCTTGAGTTCCCCAAAAGACGGTAGTAATTAAAGATATATTGACTCAGCAGACACCAAGGGAAGTCATTAATCAGAAAGAGCTCTCAGAAGTCCCTCATTACTTCATAAAAAGTGCAGTAGCTTCACAGAACCCCACCAACAGTCTCCTCGTCGCCCAAAAGCGTAGTGACTCAGTCATTTTTGAAACACAGTCTCTTCGTCGCCCAAAAGTGCAGTGACTCAGTTATCTTTGAAATACAGTCTCCTCATCGTCCAAAAGCACAGTGACTCCGTCATCTTCGAAATACAGTCTCCTCATCGCCCAAAAGTGCGGTGGCTTCATCGTCTTCGAAATGTAGTATCCTCGTCGCCCAAAAGTGTAGTGACTCAGTTGTCTTCGAAACACAGTCTCATCGTCGCCCGAAACTGTAGTAACTCAGTCGTCTTCGAAACACAGTCTCCTCGTCGTCCAAAAGTATAGTGACTCAGTCGTCTTCGAACACAGTCTTCTTGTCGTCCAAAAGTGTAGTGACCCCGTCGTCTTCGAAATACAGTCTCATCGTTGCCCCAAAAGTGCAGTGACTTCGTCATCTTCGAAACAGTCTCCTCGTCGCCTAAAAAGTACAGTGACATGGAAGCCTCACCAGAAGCACAGCTCGCATAGATGTACAGTCCTATGAGGTAGCAATATTCCATGTGGCTAGTCTGGCACTGACATTTTTTTCAGATATGATCTAATCAGTTTGTTTAAACTGCCGCTCCAAAGATAAGAACGAAATTTGGTTCTGTTGATAAGGGCAATATTCAATCGGTTTGTTTAAACCGCTGCCCCAAAGATAGAGACAAAATTTGACTCCTTGGATAGGAGCCAAACCTACTCGGTTTCATCTGAACAAAAAGCCTCAAGCAGTAGAGACACGCCGTGTGTCGTTTATTCGGTTATGCTGATAACCACCTGAGATCTTAATAGAAGGGAATCTCAACGTCCACCACGTGTCAGCTCAGCAGCAGCCCTCACCGTGCAAGGACAACATATTCTCTCATATCTCAACGTACAATGCTCATGCCCGCCTAAAAAATCTCAAGCACATCGCATATGTGCTAGGCCTATAAATAGAAGGAGTTCTCCTTCATTAAAAAGGTCGGCATTTTCCTTATCAGCAACCCCGATCACCAATCTCGAGCATTAGAAAGTCGGAGCAAGTTCGAGTCGTCGTCAAATCGTTAACGGAGTAAAGGAACCGCTGTAGTGCTCGATCTCCATCGTCATACTTTTCCAGAAATTCTTGTACTTAAATCTTATGTTCAGGAGTTCTTTTTGTACTTTTTACACGTTTGAATACAAAGGTTCGTTCAAATTTTTGTCATAGAAAACAGTTACGCCCTAGTTCTGAAGAACCGATCGTCCTCTCTAAGGCGTAATGTCACGCAAGCCTAGGTGCTTGCGCAAGGCGTGTTCCATAATATCCGATTACTACAGCTTGCGACAGGGTCATCGCACAGAAGTCCCAAGCAAAGAAGTTGAACAACACAAAGATATGTACAAAATGATACTCTTTATTGATATTAAAAATAAGATTACGCGGACACGAAGCCAAGATTACAATCACTCAAGCTCACTTTCGCTCTGATTATAAACACTCAGCACTCTCTTCTCTCGATTACAATCGCTAATGCCTGAAGGCTTACAACTTTATGGATGCTTCAGAAGACAATATCTATACATTATGTTCCGTATAGGTGAAGTCTTTAACGCGGTCGCATGCCTCAAAATACCAAGGAACTCCATGCCTCAGCACGTCCGAGTGAGCTCCGCCTCGACGAGCAAGTACCTGTAACATGCGCATAAAAACTGTTGGATGGTTAGTACACAACTGTACTGGTGGTGTGAGCTCCTCGCCCATCCATACAAAACCAATACGTTCATTTAATGAGTGCTTTATATGATTTTGGTTGTCTTTCTAGCTTGCCTTAGGATCAATTCATTTTACAACTATAAGTCTATTCGTGTTGCAATATTATGGTCGTGCTCCAAGATATTGTAACCATACTACCAAACTTATTGTGCCAACATCGTGGCTGTGCTATAGTGTGCATTCGTATATCATTATCGAGGTCATACTCGCAACATATTGTATTTTTACTCAATACTTGCCCTACGTCCCTTTCCCTATTTCATCTCCGGAAATGCCTTAATCATACTCCTATTTCATCTCCGGAAATGGCTTGGTCATAAACATGTGAACTTAATGTCCTTTTACCCATTTCGTCTCCGAAAATGGCCTGGTCATAAACTCGTGAACTTAGTGTCAACGACTCAATTTGTGATACTACGTCTCGTGCCCAAGAACGTGTTTCTGTTATAGCCAAATCTTAGGCTCAAACGTTGTGTTGCATACCGTTTGCACATTTTTGACTTATTTGTACCATGTATATATTTTTTGACTCAATTTAAGGAATGCAAGCGGATTGTCGCTAATATTGCCGACTCATCTATATGAAAGGATCACTAGCATCACAAGCTATTTTGGACAATAGTCGGGCTTAGACGGCGACCCTTTCAGTGTAGGTAGCGAGCTCCGCTAAAAGTTTTAGAATAATCCATCTGAGAGCTGTATGCCAATACGGCTATTTCTTTTACTCGCCCTATGATTGAAATCAGTACCATCTCTGGACATTGTTCGAGGAGCCGTTCCTTGTGCATAAATTATCCAATGACCATGCATGACTCGACTCAACTTACCATCCTACATAGTCATTACTTATTCAAAGTGTTTTCGTACTTTTCTTTCCCTTCCGTAGCACCCATTATTTTAGGATCTACCCCAGCGAGCTTCCATTATTTCAGGGAGTGCCTCGGTGTATATCCATTGTTTCAGAGAGCTTTGGCGTGCTATAGTTTCGAGTACTTTCTATTTATGTTACCATACCTTTGACTCAACTCAGGAATGACTACTTGTAAGCCTCCTGCATATTCAACTTGAACCAATCGTGTTCCGTGTCGTGCCACCAATCAAGTCATACTCTATATGACAAGCCTTTGAAACCGTAGAAACATGGCAATGAACTCGTAGGGTCGTGTAGCTACCAAGTTAAGCAAATTGATAATCTTTGTGTCAACGTCAGAACGCTACTTTTGCTAAAGTCATGGTATCAAAAGATCAAGTACAAATATAAAAATCCAGCGTGATGTGCTTATCTAAGTATTTAACTTTTCATATTTTTATGTTCTATGCAATCTGACTCATAGTGGAATTATTCTCTTAGCTATGTGGGTACATCTTTTTTATTAGCAAACCTACTCAGTGCATTCAAAACATCCAGTTTATTTTGTGTGAAGCCCAAGCAGAAGCAAGTTCACCAAAGCCACCAACATGAATGAGGAGTTGCCTCGATCGAGCAGGACTTCGAGCAAGTCATTACATGGCTAAGTCCAAACGCCATTGTGTTTCGATTCCTCCAGTTGAACTGAGCAGGACGAAACATTACACTATCTTAGACAACTTAGTGCATTACTTGAAGGTTCCATAGATTGGAGTCACCCTTGAGTATATACTAGCTGGCCGTTTTACGTGCTAGTCCCGTGACTTTTGGGACTAGATGTGACAAAATCTTTAAAATGGTCATCCAGATTCAATATTAGCAGTGGAAGAAAACATAGTCACAGTGGAGTTACACAGAGTATACGAAACAATTCTCTATATTTGATAAGCAACGAAATTACAAAGGCTTTCAATAGCCCAAATGAATATGCCAGTTTATCTTACAACACATAAGTTCACTCTTGCTCATAAAGGAATTCATCGTTCCATACATCATATCTTCTATATCTCGGCCACATCATCATGTTGCAAGTTCGAGTGTCAATGTGGTCGCTTGCCTCAAAATGCTATGGCATTCCATACCTCAGCGTGTTCAAGCGAAGCTCCGTCGTGAGCAATCCATTTCCTGCGTCCTGCAAGCAATCTGGTGGGGGATCAATACTAATCCTCTCGCGTACTAATAAGACCCACTCTACTAAACTGATATTAAGTAAATTATGAAACATGCAACTTAACTTGTGATCTTTCTATATTTGTCTTAGGATCGATTTTATGGCATATTCGAAAGCAGCAAGACATGTATTTTCATGGCAAACATGTTATCATTGATTCACACAAGTAAGCAGGTAACAAATTTTCAATCTCGTGTTGTTTCATGGGGACTTCTTACCAACATCGATGCACTCACCCTTGCACCAAAACAAGGTGAATACACCTACCATCTTTCCATGTCATGTTATAAGTGATCGTTGTGTAGGATCTCTGTGTGCCTGTACCATTCAGACCACCGATCCCTATCTATATGAAGGTCACTAGTATTCGTCATGCCAAAATGGACTATCTTTCCATGGTACGAAGGTAATTACTTCAGCTTGGGTTGCTAACCCCATTTTCTGAAGGTCTTCCAAACATTACCGGTATTTGTGACGCTCCATTTTCAATAGTAGGTCACAAACCTGACTAATAAAATATCCCACATAATACCCATCTCAATTCTCTTCTAGATCGAACGGTCCCGACACCCCGGCGGACCTTGTTCGAGGGATAACCCATGCACGGGCAATATCCAAGTCCATTTGACTATTCAATACGCGTCTAACTCATACTACAAAATATAGTCTGAGTTCAAAATTCAGTTATCGCATCATCTTAACATTCAATTCATCAATCTCTATTTCCATTGGCACAATGCTCTAACTTATGTTCATCAAACGAACGACCCGAAGGCCGTAAAGATTTCGAGGCAACATGTCGTATTCAATAGTTATTTGATATCCTTCGACTCATGCATTTGATGCATGCCTCGATTCAGTATTTCCATGTTCTTCGCCTTAGTATTCAATGTTCTCCTACTCGTGTATTTGACGCACGTCTCGACACGATCTTTCAATGTGCTAGACTTATGTTTATTTCCTCCGACTCGTGCACTGAGGCACACCTCGGTAGAGTATTGAATGATCTATGGCTCGTGCACTAAGGCACCCACCTCAATATAGTCTTTCAATGTTCTAGTCCTCTAACTCGTGCGTGGAGGCATGAACGACTCGTGCACTGTGGCACTCGTCGATACAGTTATTCCATGTTCTTATGGCTTACGCGTCGAGGCGCTCATCTTGCGGTATTTCGATGTTCTATAGCGACTCGTACATTTGATGTATATTTTAATTCAATTGTTCTACTTAGTGTTCGATATGTACTATGATTCCTCTCATTCGAGCCACACCCGTGGACTCGATAGGTTAACTTAGCATACAACGGTATAATTTAATTAGGCATGACGGAGTAGGAAAGAAGGGTCAAAGTCCTCCTACCTTATGTCGACATGCCTTGCCATTTCGTCGAGCTGATGCGGCTCGATTTCTTAACTTCGTTGCACGACCAACTCTTTTGACTTAGCCATTCGAGCACTTCGTGCTCCGATGAACTACCCAACTGATTCGGCCTACCGTGCCCCTGTCTGAGTACGTTGCGAGGCGATACTTTGGTTTCGGTGGATTCTGTTGCAAATAAGACAAAAGATTGACCTCTTATAATTCAACGTAAAAGTTTAGCCTGCACATGAAACCAACTAAAATCAATACTTATTCGAATCGGACTTATGCTTTGCATCGATTCGATTTACTAGATCTTCGAATCGACTCAATGCTTTCTCTTTCGGGCCAACGTAACTCTTGCATCGATTCGATTCGATGCATTCTTCGGATCAACGCACTTCTTCAAGTCAATGACTCATCGTAATGCACCATACGGTACAGGGCGTTACACCCCGATGACCTGGTGACCTCTCTAGGTTTTTGATGAGCTGTTGCATAGAATAGAGATGAATAGTGAAGATTGTGTCTGCAGGAATCAGATATCAATAGTGGTACCCTTATTCATTCTTTCTTGTTTATATTTATTTTTATGACTTTCTGCTGATATAGCCTAGTTTTACAAGCTTTCTTCTTTGTCATGAGCTTGTTCAGACAATTGTATTAAGGTCTGGCCAACTTTATACATATTGTCTATCTTGATATTTTTATTCTTGTGGAATCGGTGTACTGTTTGATCAACATTGGTACACTTAGTTCTCGCATTAGATGATATTTTGTGGATTGAGATATAATTGGACTTGTCAGTTATAGTTAGACATGACTTTAGACAGCTTATACGTATTTGAGTTGGGCTGGAGTCCACTTGATACATAGCTAGCATGTTTATGTATTACTAGTCCTACGTATTTTGGGACTGGAGCGTGATAAGTCCTAAAAGAAATATGACTATGGTACATCAACATTCCTGGAGGTGCATTTTGTGAGTTGAAACAGAAATAGGGATTCGGTTCGGCCCTTGGCTTTAACTTTAGGCCTCGTTTGGTTCACGGAAAGGAAAGGAAATCAATTCCTTGGTGTTTCATTTCCTTTGGAAGATTACAATTCTTATCGATTTTCCTTCCCGGTATTTGTATATGTCAAGAATATTGGAAGAAAAAGTAAATACTTCAATGTGGGAAGTGAATAATTGCTCGGATGTATGGGACCATTTCTCTTCCTAATTTTTTTTACATTGAGAATCACTTTCATTTCCTCATCAAATCCTTTGCATCCAAATATAGCTAAATAACAACATTATTTTCCTAATCCTATGATTCCATGATTCCGTGAACCAAAGGAGGCCAAGAGATTCGATTTAATGGTGGATTTTTTTATTTGGATTTCAATTTTTTAAAATTACATGATTACCCCTTCTCCTCTATATATATGCCAAAAAGTTTCTAACCCTAATTCATCTCTATCCATTTTCTCTCTCTCGCCTCTCTCGCTTCTCTCTGGAGTTTGGAACTCCTGGCCGAATCCGGAGCCGGTGAGTCCTCCCACTCTCTCCAGTCTCCAGAGACCTAGATCTAAGACCTGTCGATTTACTGTAATTTTTTAAATTTTTTATGTAATATTTTGGAAACCCTAACCCTAGTTTCTGCCATCCGCTCCCAAACCCCTAATAGAGGTCGGTATGGTATGTTTCGAATTCGCAACTTCTCTCTAATTTCCTTCAGATCCAAAATGATTTGATAAAATTTTCAATTTTTTTCCTTGAGTAGTCTCACCTTTAGATCTAGCTGAAATTTCACGTAGAATTACTCTAAGGCTGTGTTTGATTGGGCTTATTTTTTTTCCATGAAAAATATTTTATCACAAAATTTTCCACCAATTGTAGTGTTTGATAGTTTATAGTTTCCATGGAATTATTTTCCAAAAAACTACCATTTTCCATCTAAAATGGTGGAAAATGAAACTCGTCCAACCCATATTTATGGAAAATAATGACAATCAAACATCCAAATTAAATTTTCCATGGAATTTTTTTAAAATTTCATGGAAATTTTTTCCTAGGAAAATAATTCCATGGAATTAATGGAAATTTTTTCCTAGGAAAATAATTCCATGGAATTAATTTCTTTTTCACATATTTTCCACCTTGCAATCAAACACACCCTAATATACTAATTTTCGTTTCGATAGTTAATTGCTTGTTAAATTATCAAGTTTCTCTTAAAAAGGATGTAATTTTCAATTCGATCAATACTTCCTTTTATTGATTGGATTGTGCTGAGTTCAAGAAGCAGGGATCTGAAAGAAAAGCCCTACTTTTCTTTCCCTTTTTAAATTTAAGTTTTTTTTTTAATTTAACGATGTCACTTTTTAAATTTAAGTTTTTTTTTTAAATTTAACGATGTCAATTGAGAATCGTGATGTGCGTTTTATTGCTTTATTTGTTTTTTCTTCTTCTTTTTTTTTTTTTTGGCGTAGATCGCATGTCAAGTAAGGATGAATCTAAATTAGAAGTTACAAGTTTCACCAAAAACAAATAACCCAATTGAACTGGTGTAGTTTATTTATTGCATGAATTCAAGAATCGGTGATTTCGAAGAAGAATATCCTATTTTGTTCACGTTTTAAACATAATTTGTTTCAGTGGTAGGGTGTTTGCGGAATGCCATTTCATCAGATAAGTTGGGTTTTATAAAATCTGACTTCGAAACTCTCTCTTTTTGCTTGCATCCTGGAGTATACGGATTTGGACTACGGAAAAACCTGTGTGTAGATTGGTGGCTAGGTTGTTAGCCTTGTTGCACTCGGACACTTTTTTTTTCTCTGTATTTCATTTCCAAGAAACAATGTAGTCAAAGGAGTGCCTCAAAGCAAGGTGCACCAACTGCGCCTCGCACCTCACTAGGCGAGACGCCTTTCTCTATGTGCGCCTCGCAACAAGGCGACAACTAAGTGAATGCACTCCTAGGTGCACCTTATGTATTTGCTCTTTATTTTGGCTCTATGGACTCGTTCGGCAGAAAATGATATTGATGAGAGTATTAGTGGTGCTGATGATTTGATGGAATTTGATGAAGATATTGATTGTTCTATTGGTTCTGTTTTTATTTTACATTTTGTATTTCTTTCATTTTGTTACTTCTTTTTAGAGAACACAAATTCTTGTTAGTTCTGTTGACCACTACTACTGCTCTGCTAATTCACTTGGTTATATTTTAACGTATTTTTGTTGATTTTAATATGTTGTATGGTTTTATTTCTTACATTATTAATTTATTTATTCATTTATGTATTTTTTTTATTTTTTTTATATATCACTTGGTTATATTTTAACGTATTTTTGTTGATTTTAATATGTTATATGGTTTTATTTCTTACATTACTAATTTATTTATTCATTTATGTATTTTTTTTTATTTTTTTATATATTTTTGTGTCTCAGGCATGCTCCTTTAGTTCGACTTGCACCTTGGGCATATGGGACCCTTTTTGCCTTGAGTATGCCTTTGACTACCTTGCCGAAAATTGCCGAGGAGGAATTGATTTCGAGGTCTAAACCATGCCATAGGAACTTTTTTGTCACAGAATTGTGAAGGTTCTATATTTCGAGGTCTAAACCATTAGGAAAACTACCCTCCATATATTGGGGACTGAAACCTTGGATTAGTTGGAGTCTCGTGGCATGGTGGCACCCTATCTTGAGACGAAAAAACTTTTCTATAACTTAGGTTAAAAATCTCTGTGTTCTACCATAAAGAAGAAATGAAAACCCACTTTCTTTCGTATAAAAAAAGGAAAGCCATTTTGTGAAGTTTCTACGTTCAAAAACTAACCTGTGTTTCACTTGGGCCTTTTGGGATGCATGCCTAATTCAGTTGTATTATAGTATTACTGTGAAAGAACCATATAACTAGCTAGGATTTGATATCATGAAAAGATTTCTCGTAGAATTGCCGTAATTTCCATTTGATCAATACCTTTTCTGTTGATTTCTTGAATTTAAGAACCAGTGAATGAAAGAAGGAATTATACTTTTTTTCTTTTTGACCCCAAGTTCGTTTTTTTTGACAAACACAGTCCATTTACTATTTTGATTCAAATCTTGATTTTTTTAATCATTTTTAGAAATATTACGTTATTATATTTTTGTCATAGAATTTTGTCACATAATATGAGTAAACTAATTATTTGGTTTCTTTCTTATTATTATTGTTGTGATTTTTAGAACATAAAGAGTAATCTATTTGAAGAATGAAACCTTTAGGTGGTGCTTATCTATGTAGTTGAATTATATTGTATGCTTGTAAAAGGACAGAATCTAGGTAAGAGTTGGTCTCTAGTTGAATGTAATGAAATGCTGGTTCTGATTATTCTTCATCTTTTATCTTATTTCATACCTTATCTGTTGTCAAATGATAGAAATCTGAATGCATATGCGATCAATGTATATAGGTAGTTGGCCTTCTTCATGAGTTTCAGGATGTGTGGAATAAGGATGCTTAGCTGTGGAGGAAGTTAACTGAATTTAGAATAAAATTTAAATTTGCTATCACTCTTTGGACACCTTTGCCGGTACTTGGAGGTGATTGGCTTTCTAAATGAAGTTAGGCTATTTGAAGTAGCAGGGTTAAAAAGTTAAATGTGTATTTTTAGGCGAAGGACCATAAAGGTAACGTTTATGGGGAAGGGGTTTCTAGTTGATGAAGTATATTAGTGAAGAAATGCAGTTAAAAGTTTAACAGGTTTATGGGAAAGGGCTTTTTCATGGGATGGGAAGGAGTAAGTGGTATTTTTATTTGGTGCAGCCTATGTTGTAGTGTTGGACTTGTAATATTTTCTAATGATGGACGGTGTTGGTGGTTTGATGTGGACTCATGGGGGTGGTTTTGGATGCATGGTTCTGTTGTGGACAGGAAGGGAAGTGTTGGTGGTTGTAGTGGAGGTTGGCGGTGTCGCAGACGATTGCAGCAAGTTTCGTTTAGGAAGGTGTGAACATGAGTGAAGGAAGCCGCAGTCCCAGTCCCAGCCCCAGACGAAGCCCCAGCCCTTCAAGGGATCGTAAGATCCGCTCTGAACGCCGCTCGTACAGAGATGCACCATACAGGAGGGATGACCGTGACCGCCGGTTTTCCAGGTATACAATCCTAATTTCTCTTTTCTTTTTCAGAAACTAAAAATGTCTTTTTTTAATTTTTTACTTTTGGTACTCCAACATTCTATGCAAATATGTAATGGTGGCAGGTTATTTATTTGTGGAGTGTCGGAAATGTGTGCCTGATTGCAATTTTGTAGCCCAACTCTACAAGTAATTTAAAGTTTGACCTGCATACTGTCCCAGTGAATGCTGTTGACACATCTTATGATAACATATGATTGCTGATATATTCAGTTTTAGCCCTCTGGATTGCTCAGTGATACCCTAATTGGGAGGATTACTATTTTACTTGTTTGAGTAGTCTTTCATCTCTCAAATTTCGTATGTTAAAGATCGTGACTGACACAAGGTATACCATGCTTTCATTCTCAATTGTAGTCTGTATTATAAGAGTTAAAAATGGATAATGGAAATCGCCGGAAATTTATTGTATTCATGATATCATTGTTCTACTTGTTTACTAGTATTTCATCTCTCAAATTGCTATATTACTTGTTTGAGTAGTATTTCATCTCTCAAATTTTGTATGTTAAAGATTGTGACACAAGGTAAACCATGCTTTCATTCTCATTTGTACTCTGTATTATAAGAGTTAAAAATGAAAAATGGAAATCACCGGAAAATCACTGTATTCATGATAGCACTTTTCTTTTAAGCTAATCCTACTCATGGTCGTCAACTTTCCATCTGAACCAGCTTTTGTGAGTTTGCTTGTATGGATGAACGATTAAACATTAAGGTTTGGTCTTTGTTGCTAGATAGGCTAAAATCACTGAACTTCAGCCTCCATAATATGTAGTGTCCTAATTCCTAGTGTATGTGCATGTATGCTCAGAGCCTTGACAGAGATGACTGGTTTAAGACGTGAAACATTTATGATATCTGCATATTCATTTCCATAAAATTAGTCAAAGCTTGCAAAAGCGAGTTGATAATCTGTCTGCAATACTTACCAAACCAGTGCCTGTACACATCATACTAATTTGTTGTTAAGGATGCAAGTTGATGATGTTACTTAGGTGTGCGATTCATAACATAGAGAAGGCTTGGGGGTTACTGGATCCATCTAAGACTTATCGTTTACCTTGATGAAGCTTCATTGATAGCTTGGTTATATGTATGTTAAGTGCAATAGCTGTCGAAAGGAGGACTCTTCTCATGTCTGTGCCATCTTATTGCTCTCTTTTTTCTTTGCCCAAAATGAGCATTGCATGATGGTTTTGTTTATATAGCTCTATGCAATATGGGGATTGGTCAAAATTAAACTTGGTCTTCTGTCTTATGGTTGCTTGCCTAATTTTTTGAAGTCAAGCTTGGCTCATAGCAATATTTGCGAGCTTCAAGCTTGTTAGCGATTTTGTTTAAATTAGAGAGATTGACGTGCTCGAGCTTTAGCAAATTGAGCTTGTGAAGCTCAACTTGACAACCAAATTGAGTAACAATAGAAATCAATGCTTGAACCCATCGTGTGTAAAAATACTATCAAAAGGACCTGTAAACCAAATCCGTATAAACTTGGTCTTCTGTCTTATGGTTGCTTGCCTAATTTTTTGAAGTCAAGCTTGGCTCATAGCAATATTTGCGAGCTTCAAGCTTGTTAGCGATTTTGTTTAAATTAGAGAGATTGACGTGCTCGAGCTTTAGCAAATTGAGCTTGTGAAGCTCAACTTGACAACCAAATTGAGTAACAATAGAAATCAATGCTTGAACCCATCGTGTGTAAAAATACTATCAAAAGGACCTGTAAACCAAATCCGTATAACAGCCAATTATCCATATGAACAAAACAAATTGTCCAATTGATCAAACTAAATCCATGTGACAAAAATGACCAGTGCCTTCACAGATTTGGTCCAAATTTTAGGCTTCTTAACACATCATTGCTTTCAAACCGTCAAAAGCTGAAACTTTGTCCAAATATTAGTCCCCTCCGACGCCCGACTATGCATGTTTTTGGATTTTATGGACTTCTTCTACAATTTTCAGTAGGATTTTTTGATTTTTTTTTTGAACCGTCTAGATATAGGTGGCCGCCTAGGAGGCCACCTAGGCGGGTGCCCGCCCGACTAGCGCCTAGCGCTTTTCACAACCTTGCATCTATAGTTGAAACTTGTCTTTTATTTTCTCTTTTGAATACAGCTTGATTTTTTCCCTGGACGGTAACCCACAAGTTTTTCGTAGATGTAATTAGATGCAATTCCATCATTGCTTTCGAGTTGATGCTTACAGCAATCTGGGGCACCTAGATTACATTTAGATGAGGCAACTTCAAGGTTCATGTCTGTATTAAACTTAGGTTTGTGTTTGCTACTTTGCGTTAGGTTCTTAGTTTTTTTACTTGGTTGCAAGCCGGAAGTGCTTTTTCTTTGTCATAAGGAGCTACTATTGTTATTCATTTTTATTTCTAAACGGAGGTTTCCTCATGGAAGATGCTTAATTGGAGCATGCTAATTGAGCAAGTGTATCTATTGGTATAGTCTTGACACACCAGTATAATTCAAGTTATGGTGGAAATTAAGGTTGTAACAAAGTATCTCACTTCGTTATCTTGTCAGCAAGTGTCCTGATTTTCTGTACGAATCACGAGTCACGACTGTACACATGATTACTACTTCACTAACTTTGTCTGAAATATATTTTCCTTCTTTGAGTATTGGCATCTGCACGAATTTAGAGGATAGGGAAAATATTCTTACTTAAATAGTGTCAGTTGATTGGCTGTGATAAAATACTTGAGTCTATTCTGTTTTGCAGGCAAGCGGAATTGTGCAAGAACTGTAAGCGACCTGGACATTATGCTAGGGAATGCCCTAATGTGGCTGTCTGCAACAACTGTGGCCTTCCTGGGTAAAGAATCACCAACCTGTTTGCCTGGACAATTTTTTATTAGTTCCACACGCCCACATGTTATTTGCTAGACCTTATATTATGTTAGTTATTTACATTATAAATTTCTCAGCCTCTTCTTTAGCCTTCTGCAATTTCTGTCGGGACAACATTTTAGTAGCAATATATGCTCCATCCTTATTGTTAGAAAGGTTGCACCCCTGCAGAGCTTGAGCTCTTTTAGTTCATTATTAAAGTGAATGCAAGGAGGAAAGGAGTCCTACTATACAAGCAGTTGTCAAAACTTGAGAGCCAGTCTACCAAAATCTTCTACAGTCGTATTGTAGACCTGTTTCTATGGACAGTACGTCTCTAGATTACTGCCCACAGGCCAAAGATTGACGATTCATTGATCTGTCAAATAGCCCTTTAAGAGCTTGATATAATTAAAATCTTGATCCTGGAAATTTAGGAGCCCGTTTCTGAGGACTGGCAATTTCTGTTTTCTGGATCTCTTACAATTTGCGTATGCTATTTATATCACGGGAAGCATAGGGTGTGTTTGCCGAATGGAAAGCTTGAAGGAAACTATGCTTAGTTCCACCTGGGCCCTTCATGAAACTAGGAAACTAGGGAAAGTTATCCTAGTTCCATTTGGTGTTTGGTTCTGGCCAGTGTTCTAAAAATTGGCCTAGGCGGCCGCCTAGGCGCTAGGTGGCTGCCGGCCGCACCGAATTTGGCCTAGGCGGCGGTCCTAGGCGCTGTCCGGCCCTAAGCAGGCCTAGGCGGGTCTAGGCGGACCTCAAAATTTCAAAAAAAAAAAAACTTACGGCCAACGCCGCCGCCTGCTGCCTCCGTCGGCGCTGCTTGTCGTCGCTGCATGCGCCTGCTGGCCGCGGCCCTGCTGCTGCCGTTGCTGCTCTGTTGACTCCACTCTCAACAGAGAGTGGAGATGGAGAAGAGATGGAGAAGAAAGTGAGAGAGTGGAGAGAGATATATATAGAGTGAGTCACAAAAAGTAAAAGGAAAAAAAGGTGTCCTACAAGATTTGAACTCAAGACTAGTTCCATTACAAAGACTTAAGTTCATCCACCTAGCCAAGAGACCACTTGAAGATGTGTGTCATAATAATATATACATGATACTTGTCCATGTCTACATATAAATTATTTATAAAGTGACATAAGATAATTTATGTAATTCGCATGTACATTATTTTAATTGTGACATGTCATCATAGAGCTCTAATTATGCTAGCTTCTAGTGTACAAGCAGAAAAACCAAGTTTCCATTTTTCAAATAGTTTCTGGTAGTCAAAAGGGAATTGAATATCTGGCACTGTTATATGTTGTAAAGCCCTTTGTTACTGTGGTGCATTATACAGAGCATGATAACTCGATTTATTTTTTAGTATTGTCTCTCTTGAGCAGGCACATCGCAGCAGAATGCTCTACCAAGGCTCTCTGCTGGAACTGTAAAGAGCCGGGCCACCTGGCCAGCAAGTGCCCCAACGAGGGTATATGCCATAACTGTGGTAAGGCTGGCCACCTTGCAAGGGAATGCACAGCTCCCCATGTGCCGCCTGGTGACCTCAGGCTCTGCAACAACTGCTACAAGCAGGGTCACATTGCTGTCGACTGTACCAACGAGAAGGCTTGCAACAATTGCCGGAAACCTGGGCATCTAGCTCGTGACTGCCCGAACGATCCTGTGTGCAACCTCTGCCATCTTGCTGGCCATCTGGCTAGGCAGTGCCCAAAGTCTGATATGATTGGAGAGAGAGGTGGCGGCGGCGGGGGCGGGGGCGGGTTCTACCGTGGTGGTGGAGCTGGAGCTGGAGGTGGCGGTGGGTTCTACCGTGGCGGAGGAGGAGGTGGATACCGAGATGTCGTCTGCCACAACTGCAATCAAATGGGCCACATGAGTCGAGACTGCATGGGCGGCCCGTTAATGATCTGCCACAACTGTGGTGGTCGCGGCCATCTGGCCTATGAGTGCCCATCTGGTAGATTCATGGATCGGGGCCATAGGAGGTATTGATGGTAGAATGGTCATTAGAACCCCATCTATAATTGTAGTCTTTGGATATTTGAGCAAATTGGACTTATAGATTTGCAGTATGTAGGGCACTAATAAGTCAGTCTATTTCCTTCGCTTTGTGGCCGAGTGCTTGAACTATTTAATGGCATGCATGTAACTTCCGAACTTGATTTCATTTTACATGTTCTATGTTTGGACTTGGTAAAATTTGTAATTCTCTTTTATAATCATCATGTGTGATTGCAACTTTTATGTCTCTTAATTGTATTGTTTTTTTTTTTTTTTGGTACTGTGGACATATAATCTATATGGGAGTACTATACTTTTTTGTTTATGCACAAACCTGGTGAGTGGGGAGGCCATGAGTAAGTCTGGAGATTTATATTGCAGCATCGATAAATATTGCGGTGAATGTTGACATGGATAAATTTGCATTCGGTTACCTTTTTGTTGTGGGTTGTATTGTACAATAACCTAACTAATGATGGATAGGGCTGCAAATGAGCCAAGCCGTTTGCGAGCTGCTCGAAGCTCGGCTCGATAAAAGCTCGTTTGAGCTCGGTTCGTTTAGTAAACAAGCCGAGCTCAAGCTTCGTTTTCGAGCTCGTTTAATAAATGAGCCAAGCTCAAGCTTAGAAGTACTCGGCTCGTTCGAGCTCGCAAGCTGACTCGTTTATGAGCTTGCGAGCTGGCTCGTTTAGAAGCTCGTTTAGGAGCTTGTTTAGAAGCTCGTTTGTTTGTTGAATTCTAATTTTATGTATGTTTGTATAATGATATGGTTGTGTGCTTTATATATTTATATGTCCTTAATAATTGATATGAAGGAACTTTTTTAATTAAATTTTTATAAATAAATTGTTAAATTACAGGTACTTGAATTCAAGCGTAACTAGGTTGAAATCGAGCTCATTAAGCTTGAAATAAAGGTGAACAAGCTTGAAATCAAGCTTAATGAGCTTGATATGAGCTTATCGAGCTTGTTTATCAAGCTTGAATCAAGCTTGCTTATCAAGCCAAGCTCGAGCTCAAACCAAGCCAAGCTCAAGCTTAATATAAACAAGCTCAAGCCAAGCTCAAGCTCTAAAATAAAAAATTTATCAAGCTTGAGCTCGAGCTCGAACTCGATTAATTCTAGTCAAGCCAAGCTCAAGCTTACAAAAGCTTGGCTCGGCTTGGCTCGTTTGCAGCCCTAATGATGGATATAAATTCAAATATTATTTTCTTGTACAAGATGCTAAAATGTAACATTTTTTTATTACAACCTACACAAACCTACAAGATCTTACTGTTGGAGAGCTCAAACCTTGTCAGTACCGAAGTTATATTCTTGATTTCATTGCTAATAACACACTTCCTAACTAACTTTAGGGGTCCATATTATCCGACCAATACGATGAGATGGGTGTTGCCCATAGGCCTCGCTTGGTTCGCATAAAAAAAATGGAAAGGAAATCAATTCTTTGGCATTTTCTTTCCTTTGAGAAATTATAATTATAATTCTCATTGATTTTTCCTTCCGATGAAAATGCCAAAAAAATTGGAAATGAAGTAAATATTTAAATGTGGGAAAGTAATTCATTTCTTGGATGAATGAATTCATTTTTTCTCCTAATTTTTTTTTTCATTGGAAATCACTTTCCTTTCCTTCTCAAGAAAAGTGATCACTTTCCTTTTCCTACTCCGTGATTCCGCGAACCAAATGAGGCCATAGAGCGCATGCGACCCTCGACAAGAATTTTATCAAGTGGTTCTCTGATATCAAGGCAAAAACGAGGTGGACTCGAACGAGATCCCAATCCTTAATCGTCTATGCCAAATTTCATGAAAAACCTCCCATGACCACTGCAAAAAGCTTCTAGACAAGTAAATTGACGCTAAAGAAAGGTAAAATTGTAAATGAAGAGAAACATGCATCTGCTGATTGTCCTCACCAGAAACAAACTCCACCTAATAATTTGATAGACCTCAACATCTCACCCTCGAATGTCCTTTATTATACTAACTAAGGACCCATAGATAAAACAAGCAAGCTCCAAGGAAATAGAAGATAAAGGAGAAACTCTCACGAATACTGCGGGTACAACTGTGATGGACATGGCTGGCCCGAAGGGTTGGGTTGTCTCAGACGAAGCTAATTTTGGTTGCCCTTCATCTCTACTGAAAAGATATAGATTTAAGTTGAGTTTGGACCGGATCAGTCCTAGGAAAACCAAATGACCTGGGGGGAACATCATGTACAAGATTGCACATAGCAAAATGAAGAAGGCTTCGTCCATAATCCCATGACCAACAAGTTACACCTCCAACTTGTAAAATATTGCTAGCCATGCAATTTTAGTCCTCGACACTGTTTTGTTGAACGTGATCTTTAGAACGACACCAACAAAGCTCAGATATAAATGATTTTCAAGTTAGCCCCAAAAAATACCATTCCAAATTAGGCTGCCATCAGCTCTATATTCATATTACATCTGATTGTGGATCGGTGTGAGAAGAGAGGGTTAAGGTTTCAACCAAGATTGGTGTTGGGGCATCGATAAATTTTGTCAAAGCAACTATTAGGGTTGGGAGTGGTAACAATATTAGAAGGTAGGTAAGAGGAGATTTCAGATGATGTGAGAAGAAAAAAAAATCGAAGATAAATGATTTTCAAAATTAATTTCAAGTATGTTTGTTTATACTTAAATTTTATGGAGTTTCGAAACTCCAAACCATAGCATACATCCAAAAAGTTCGTAGTTTTGATTTTTGGAGGTTAGGATTTTAAAATTGCAGAATCACGAAGAGAATTATTTTTCAACCTAAAGTAAAACTATATTTTGTTAACTATCATTCTTTTGCAATGTTTTAACAATAAACGCCAAAAGACAATATGTTGTTGGAGTGGGTGGAGTTTCCAACCTATGTGGAGAATACCCCGGAGAGCGACGAACGCCATCCGTGTGTCGGAGAAGCGCGGGGAGTGCATGGATCCTATTTTGGAACATATATGGTAATGAAATATATGATTGGATTTTCATATTTTCTTTGATCATATATTTATGATTGGACCCTTCATATAGTAGCTTTCCATATAATTGGGTTTCCAATTATGCCAAGCCAATTATGATTGGATTTCCATTAAATATATGATTGATGCATATTGGAAGTTTCCATATATATTGGCCTTCCATGTATGGATTACCAAGGGCTTATAAAAGGGTGATGCATGCTAGTTGAAAACTCATCTCAAAACAAGAGTGCTTACAATCTTTGAGAGAGAGAGAGAGAGGATTAAGGACTATTGTGAAGGAGAGGTTGCTTCGAATAATTTTTCGGCATCTCTTGTTCTTCGGAGTCCGCAATCAAAAAATTTCTTCTTAGTGAGTTGTGGTGATCCGTATTGGATCGGGAGGAGCTTGTAGAGGGTGTATTCTCTTTATTACATTAGTGGAGGTTCTTCAGGGTTGGACTCCGATCGTCCCGTGGTTTTTCCCGCAAAGGTTTTTTACGTCAAAAATCTTTGTGTCTGCGATTGTGTTTGACGTTTTTGGTTTGTGTGCTTTTGCTCGGTTCTCTCGCAGGACTTTCTGGTTTGGGGGAACGATTTTCGTGCTTCATTCCCAACAGAGTGGTATCAGAGCTTTGGGTTCAAAGAAGTGTCAGGAGTTGACAATCAAACCAGGTAGCAGAGATGGACGCGAAGCCGGTGCGCATGGTGAACCTGAACGGTACCAACTACCATTATTGGCGGAGCAAGATGAAGGATTTGTTGTTCGTCAAGAAGCTGCATCTTCCAGTATTTGCATCCGAGAAGCCCAGTGACAAATCCGATGAGGACTGGAACTTCGAACATATACAGGTGTGTGGGTACATGCGGCAGTTCGTTGACGAGAACGTGTACAACCACGTTGCCAATATTGAGCATGCGAAGACGTTGTGGGAGAAGCTGGAATCTTTGTACGCGAAAAAGATCGGGGTAAACAAACTGTTCCTGATCCGGATGATGATGGGTCTGCGGTATAAAGATGGTGCATCCATTACGGATCACTTGAGTGAGTTCCAGGGCGTGGTGGACCAGCTATCCTCGATGGGAGTCAAGTTCGACGATGAGGTTCAAGGACTTTGGTTGCTATGTACATTGCCAGACTCGTGGGAGACCGTACGAGTATCTATGATCGCTTCTGCTCTAGAAGGCGTAGTCAGTCTGGAGTTTGCCAAGAGCGGGGTGCTGAATGAAGAGATGCGGAGACGTTCTCAGGGCACTTCACCCACATCCCACCACTCAGAGGCATTGGTTTCAGAGAGCCGCGGAAGGAGAAAAGCAGGGGTCCAGGTGGTGGCAGAGACAAGAGCATAGGGAAGTCCAAGGGTCGGTACGAGGACACGGAGTGTTACCACTGTGGCAAGAAGAGCCACATCAAGTGAAACTGTTTCGCTTGGAAGAGAGAGAAGAAGGACGACAAGGAAAAGCAAGATGAGAACACTACAGCGACGACCTCGATGCATGGAGGCGATGTGATCGTCGTAGGTGATGAGGTTATCACAAACCTTGCCTGCGATGACAATTCTTGGCTGGTGGACTCAGGAGCTTCGGCGTATGTATCTCACAACAGGGCACTATTTGCCACTTACACGACAGGCGACTGTAGAATATTGAAGATGGGCAATAGAGATGTGTCGAAGGCAGTTGTCGTTGGAGATGTGCATTTGAGGACGAAGACGGGTACAGTTCTTGTTCTCAAAGATGTTCGTCATGTTCCTGATATCCGTTTCAACCTGGTGTCGGTTGGAAGGTTGGATGACAAGGGATTCTTCAGTCTCTTCGGGAATAGTCGGTGGAAGTTTTCCAGAGGTTCGATGGTGATTGCCAGAGGAAGCAAGAAGTCCGGTCTCTACTATATAGAAGGGAGCACACAGGGAGCACAGGAGGTGAACGCAGTCAGTGATGCGTCTACCAAGTTATGGCACAGGCGGCTCGGCCATATCAGCGAGAAGGGGATGAGCTACTTGGTGAACAGGAAGGTGATTCCAGGGCTCAAGTCTACAAAGTTGGAGAAGTGCACGCACTGCTTAGCTGGGAAGTGGGAAGCAAAATAGGGTGTCTTCCCAAATTACCCAAGTTTAAGGAAGCCGACGTTGCTTGAGTTGATTCACTCGGATGTTGCGGTCCTATGAAGTTAAAATCTATTGGTGGTGCTTCTTACTTTGTAACTTTTATTGATGACTGTTTCAGGAAGGTTTGGGTCTATGCCTTAAAGACCAAGGATTAGGTGATGCCTACTTTCAAAGAGTTTCAGGCCTCTATTGAAAGAGAAACGGGAAAAAAGTTATTGTGTGTTCAGTCCGACAACAGCGGTGAATACATTGGTCCCTTTGATGCTTATTGTAGAGAGCAGGGGATACGATACCAGAAGACTCCGCCCAAAACACCTCAGCTCAATGGTGTAGCAGAGCGCATGAACAGGACACTGATGAAGAGGGTGCGATGTTTGCTGTCAGAAGCAAACTTGCCAGACAGTTATTGGGGTGAGGCTCTTCTCACAGTTGCTTATGTTATTAATTTATCTCCTAGTGCTCCTTTGCAAGGTGATGTGCCTGACAAAGTATGGTATGACAAAGAGCCGTCATACAATCACCTGCGAGTGTTTGGCTGTAAGGCTTTCGTGCATGTACCGAAGGACGAGAGGACCAAACTTGAGCCGAAGACGAGGCGATGCATCTTTGTCGGCTACGGTCGGGATGAGTTTGGCTATAGACTCTACGACCCGGTGGGAAGAAAGTTCTACAGAAGCAGGGACGTGGTGTTTGTCGAAGATTAGACCATGACCAACACTCAGGATTTCGAGACGTCTTCTGAGGCTGAGGAATTGCCTGAGTTAGAGTCATTTTGCTTCGAACAGTTTCCAGAGGACATCGCAGAGGATCCAATTATAGGAGAGCCAGTACATGGAGTTGCTCCCAACCTTGATCATCAGCCTGGTGATGGTGGTCAGGGTGTCCCTCAGGAGGATGAGCATGCCGAGGAGGCAGTTCCTGAAGAGGAGGAGGTTGGTGGTATATAGCCAGCACCAGTGACTCCACTGAGAAGGAGCGACAGAGAGCGTCGACCATCTACGAGATACTCACCGGGTGAGTATGTGCTTCTGACTTACGGGGGAGAGCCCGAAAGCTTTGCCGAGGCTATGGAAGACGAACACGGACATGAGTGGATGCAGACTATGCAGGAGGAGATGAGTTCCTTACACGCCAATTCCACTTATGAGCTGGTGCGATTGCCAAAGGGCAAGAAGGCCTTGAAGAATCGATGGGTGTTTAGAGTGAAGCAGATGGATGATGCTACACTATAAAAATTTGTCAGATTAGCGACGTTCTAAAACGTTGCTAATCTCGGCCAAAATGTCGCTAAACTAAATTAGCGACGTTTAATAAACGACGGAAAAAAAATGTGTCGCTAATCGAGAAAACGTCGCTATGGCGACGTTAGGTAGCGACGCTCATAACGTCGCTAAATAGTGACGTTCTTTGCGACGTTTTCTTGTGGTCGACGATTAGCGACACTTTAGCGACGTCTTCGCGACGATGTGGTGGCATCAGATTGTTTGCCACGTTAACAATTTAGCGACGAATGTAGCAACGTTTATATTTGTCGCTAACAGTTAGCGACGAATATAAGCGTCGCTAAATTAAAAAAAATAAAAAAAAGAAGAATCCAGAATGCAAATGTACAATCCAAAATACAGAATCCAATCCAATCCAAAATACAGAATCCAATCCCTGGGTTCGTCGACCCCTTCGGTGGAACACTCAACACCGGCACGCACAATATAATCCAGAATAGACCAAAAATAATTGGTCGTCTCCTCAAGCCTCTCGGAACATCACAATATGCATCACACATCACACAAACAAATATACATCACAATATGTATCACACATCACACAAACCAATATACTTCACACACAAAAAAATATCCATCACAATATCCAAAAGGAGATATATCCATCAAAACAAATATCCATCACAATATCCAGAGGAGATATATCCATCAAAATAAATCCAGTCAATATATGTATCTACTGTCGTCTACGCTGGGGCAGATAGAACTTCCTCAGCCAGCGCGCATAAGTAGGATCCGCGACAGCCAAATCAAAATCCAGAGGAGATGGATGACTGGAACTCCCGGTGGAACTGCCATGTGGTGCTACCTCCTCCTTCATAGCTCCCTCAGCTTTAGGAATTACTTCTGGAGCAGCTCTCTCGTTGGAACTGTCCTCTGGAGCTGGAGCCACCTTGTCACGACCCGATCCCAAATAATTGGGTCGAACCGGATCATGCCCAGCCTGCACCGTTGTTGAGACGGCGGCAGTAAGCTGTTCCATTAGCAGGTAACCACACAACAACATCTATATTTGTCACAACTCAAATTCGGGAAATTAAACTTTATTAACTTTGAAATGAAATACAACTGAAAAAATGTACTGAAATAAATAACAGAGTTTAAAATAAACAACAATGCCGAAACAGAAAACTATCTAATCAGCCGGCTCATCGGCCTCAGTCCCAACGTCCTCCAATGGGGACTCTGACAGCACTACTGGGTACAGAACAGGATCGTAGTAGCTGTTGTATAACAGCTCATCATCCGCATAGTCCCCTAAAAATATATCTCCAGTCAGGAGGGAGCAAAATACAATTCATGCTAATTTAAAACAGTTAAAATGAATAATAGAATCATGCACTTCTAAACAGTTTAGAAATTGAACAGTTTTCTCAGCAGTAAAACAGTGTGATTTGAATAGGCAATGAATATGACCGGCTTGGGATGATTCAGTAGTATCCTATTGATACGGTACGGCTTATCCCCGTGTGTAAGAGGGGTAAGCTCACACAGTTCTAAGTTACAGTTGGCTTTGGTCATAAACATTACTCTACTCCCCCAGTCCCCAATCAGTACAGTAGTTGCAGTCAGTACTCTCCGAGAGAGTTTTGTGTTTGTATCGTGGTTTAAACTTGCAGTAAAGCGATTATTAAAATAACTGTAAAACTAACACAAACTATACTTGCCTCAAAATGGACTTGACTGGAGAGGATGAAGACTTCGAGACAAGAATTCAGAATCGTCCTCGAATTCCTACATTCGAGAAATTAACTCAGATTCCAGGGTTACCAATCTAGCTACGCTAGTTGAAATCTCTATTTGTGTCCTAATCCATTTTTAATTCTTATTTAACAAAACACAAACAAGAATTACGATTATCGGTGCATTGATTTTAATACGAGGAAAAAGATCGTTTTAAACTTTGAATTTGGAAAACTCGTCGATACCAGATTAATTGGTTAAAACCTTGTATTTTAGTAACTATAAATATAAAACTAATTTCTTATTTAATGAGAAATACATGATCGTTAATTAATATTAAAATTTGTAAATTTTAGGTGAGAAAATCTTTATTAATTTTTATACGAAAATACTTTTATTAAATTTATTCGTATTCTACAAAAACTCGCAAAAACAGCAAACAACCAAAAACCTACGCTACCAAATTACAGTTACAGAACCAACAACCAGCTGGGCTTATGCCCATTACAATTTATTTACATAAATTGAAATAAGACAAAAACTGTCGTTAGTCCTAAACTTTAAATAAATTAAATATGAATAAAACTAAATGATAAAAATAAAGTAGTTATTTATCGAGTCTCAGATATGATCCAATCGTCAACTAGGCTAATGCCTCAACGTCCGGGCGAAGCCGGTTTCGTTTGCACTTAGCCGGGGCCCATTGACCGATACGGTCATTGCCCAAAATCCAAATATTAAATATATAATTCTGAAATCCATTTTAAAATCGTTTTTAAAATATACTTTATATTTACGAAAAAAAATCGGCAGCATTTCCTCTATTTTTGGTCAACCCAAAAACTGGAAAATATGCCGATAACCTTTCCTGCAAATCCCAAACCAGGGAATCCCAACATAATCCACAACCAATCCACAGATTAATTCGGAACGACCCGAAACAATTTCGGAAGTCCGAATCCAACCAAAAACGTCACAGCACAATACCGGAAATATCCGGAAGCTAAAATATACCGAAATCCAATTTTCGAAAAGTTCCGAAAAAACCAAACAATCAACAGAACCTTTCCGAAGGTTTTGAAAAATACGACGTCGCTAAAAACCGAATTCCAAGAGGGAATCGGGGACCATTCTCATCACAGACTAAAGAAAATGGAACGGGACATGGGTTATACCTCGGGTTGCTCGGCTAGAGCTCTCAGATGATTATTAGGAAAAAAAGGAATTTCGCGGGCTTGGAAAACCCCAAAATTTGCGAACAGCAAAGATCGGCGATGGAAAACAGCAGAGCTGGTCCACGAGATGCTACGAACAGCGGATCGGTGCTCGGAACAGCAGTGGACAGCGGGCAACGCTGTCGCGGGACCGCGGGAACAGCGGATCGGGGTCGGGATGGACCGAACAGCGGCACGAAAGACCGCAGAAAGGCGGTCGGTCGGCCAGAGGGGGTTGGCCGGAGCTGCGTCGGGCGCGGCCGGCCGGAGTCGGCTTCGGGGCGCGCTGGAGGATGTTGGGCGCACAGGGTCGCACCGAGGGGGTCCTCGGGAAGGGCGCGTGCGGGAGAGTCGGGGCGCGCCGGCGTTGCTGGGGGAGGGGCGCGCGGGCTAGGGCACGGCGCCGGGATGCCTGGGCCGGCGGGAAACGCCGGGGAGGCACGGGAAGGGCGCTGTCGGAGGAGCCCGGTGGGAGGCCGGGGCGGAGGCACCGCACAGGGGTCGCGCGCGGGACTTGAGGGAGATGGGTTGATGGGGAAGAAGTTGCTGCTCCTTGTGGGGGAGAAGAGAGGAGATGATGGTGGGAGTGTTTGCTCTTCTGAAGGAAGAGAGGGGATGGGAATGAAGTGGGGTGGTTGGTGGTGTTTTAAAAAAGAAGTGGGAGCATGGGTTATGGCTGTGAGTGAAAACAGGGAAGGGGAGTAAGGAAAACAAGAACGTGGGGAGGGATTGTGCTGGTCCTACGGTGGACCAGCTCCAAGAAGTAAATAATATATATATATATATATATATATATATATATATATATATATATATATATATATATATATATATATATATATATTTTAAATTATATATATATATAATTTAAATTATATATATATATATATATATATATATTTTTAAATTATATATATAAATATATATATATATATATATATATATATATATATATATATATATATAATAAACAGACCCAAATCAGAAATTAAGGAATAGGTCCAGGTCTGGGTTCGGGCTCGGGTCTGGGTTCGAGTCTGAGTCAACAACCAAAAGTCCAGGTTTAATTATTTTCGAAATAATTTTAACACTCAAAAATAATCCTAGTAATAAAAATAATAATAATACTAATATTAACTTACAAAAAAAATTGGGTTTCACACACCTCCTCTTTCACAGCCATCTGTGCCTCCCTCAAGCGAGATCCTTGGGTCTTAGGTGCCATCTGTGAGAACGGGTGCCATCTCGTTTGAGTACATTTTTGAAAGCAGATAAAATACAAAAAATTTGATTTTTTGCCAAGTGTGAGAACAGATGGCTCAGAACACAACCTAAAATTCATTCTAGCATACATTAGTGTGAATCATCTATGTTCTGTACATATGGTGTAGTATATGTTCTTATCGTATCTAGTATCTGAAGAATGTAACAGAATCAAGATGAACTCACATAATGTAATACTAAGACATCATCTACTACTATATAAGATATAGTGATAGGTTGTCATATCATCATTGTCGAGGGATGAGGGTCGGAGGACAGTCAACTTTATCTACGGCTACATAGTTTCTGCCTCGTCAGTCGAATGGTTGCAGGGACTATGTCCTGATCACCATGTCGTACCGTAGATTAATGCAAATGGAGCTGGATCTGGAGCTGGAGCCAAAATACAGAATCCAAAATACAAAATACAGAATCCAATCCCTGGGTTCGCCAAAAATACAAAAATAAAGATTGACACACAGTACTAATTCATATGTGTTTTAAGTGTGAGAACGGATGGCTCAGAACACAACCCAAAATTCATTCTAGCATACATTAGTATGAATCATCTATGTTCTGTACATATGGTGTAGTATATGTTCTTATCGAATCTAGTATCTGAAGGATATAACAGAATCAAGATGAACCCACATAATGTAATACTAAGACATTATCTACTACTAAAAGATATAGTGATAGGTTGTTGTATCATCATTGCCGAGGGATGAGGGTCGGAGGACAGTCAACTTCATCTACGGCTACATAGTTATATGAGTTAGTCATCGCGAAACATCGCTATGACGTCACTAATAGCGACTAATTTAGCGACGTTAGTATGAACGTCGCTAAATTCTAATTATATTCCCCCCCACCAATTCATTTCTTCCCATTTTACTCTCTCACTCTCTCTCTTCTCCTCCCTCCGGCGCTTTCACTCTCTCCGGCGCTCTTACAGTACTAATTCATATCTTTTTTAAGTGTGAGAACGGATGGCTCAGAACACAATCCAAAATTCATTCTAGCATACATTAGTGTGAATCATCTATGTTCTGTACATATGGTGTAGTATATGTTCTTATCGAATCTAGTATCTGAAGGATATAACAGAATCAAGATGAACCCACATAATATAATACTAAGACATCATCTACTATGATAACATAATCAAGATAGGTTGTCGTATCATCATTGCCAAGGGAGGGAGGTTAATTAGAGGAAGTTACTGCAGAAAGTGAAGACCGACATGAACTGAAGCACAAAAATGAGGAGCTCTAAACTGAAACAAGAAAAGTTGTGCTTTGGAAAAAAATAAACTCTTGTAAACTCTTTGTTCACAAAGCAAGATATAATTAAAGAATACAGAACAAGTATCGAGTTCGTAACTCAAGTATAGAGCTTACAAGAGTTATAAACTCGATACTTGTTCTGTATTCATTATATCTTGCTTTGTGAACAAAGAGCTTACAAGAGTAGAACATCCAAAATACAACTTTACTTGTTACAACTTTGATCTCCTCCTTTTTGTGCGTCAGTTCATGTCAGTCTGCACTTTCTGCAGTAACGATCACAAATTTTATGTTCTTCAACGATATATTTCACATGCTTAATTGCCAAGTATAGGGACGAATGGCTCAGAACACAACCCAAAATTCATTCTAGCATACATTAGTGTGAATCATCAATGTTCTGTACATATGGTGTAGTATATGTTCTTATCGTATCTAGTATCTGAAGAATGTAACAGAATCAAGATGAACTCACATAATGTAATACTAAGACATCATCTACTACTATATAAGATATAGTGATAGGTTGCCATATCATCATTGCCGAGGGATGAGGGTCGAAGGACAGTCAACTTTATCTACGGCTACATAGTTTCTGCCTCGCCAGTCGAACGGCTGCAGGGACTATGTCCTGATCACCATGTCGTAGTCCAATACAATCCAGAGATTGACACAGTACTAATTCATATATGTAGTCCAATACAAATAGTCTAATACAAAAACAACCCAATACAAATAGTCCAATACAAATAAGTACTAATAGCTAATGAGAACCACGCAGCTCACGCAAACGCTCAATGATACGATCACGCAACCACCTTGAATAAGTAGGATCGACGGCGGCAGGAGAGATGTAGTCCATTGCAGGTGCTGGATGAATAGAACTCCCGGTCTCACTAGCTACCGGTGCCACTTCCTCCTTAACAGTAGGAGTAGCCACCTCAGCATTCATTGTTTCCCTCAAATGACGTACCGCTCCTCGGGTCATGGGTGCCATCTGGTAAGATCGATATTCACAAATAATATAATTGTAACATAAGCAAGCTAACTAAAGGAACCATCATCTCGTTTGAGTACATTTTCGAAAGCAGATAAAATACAGAAAATTCGATTTTTTGCCAAGTGTGAGAACGGATGGCTCAGAACACAACCCAAAATTTATTCTAGCATACATTAGTGTGAGTCATCTATGTTATGTACATATGGTGTAGTATATGTTCTTATCATATCTAGTATCTGAAGAATGTAACAGAATCAAGATGAACTCACATAATGTAATACTAAGACATCATCTACTACTATATAAGATATAGTGATAGGTTGTAATATCATCATTGCTGAGGGATGGGGGTCAGAGGACAGTCAACTTTATCTACGGCTATATAGTTTCTGCCTCGCCAGTCGAATGGCTGCAAGGACTATGTCCTGATCACCATGTCGTACCATAGATTAATACAAATGGAGCTAGAGCTGGAGCCAAAATACAGAATCTAAAATATAAAATACAGAATCCAATTCCTGGGTTCGCCGAAAATACAAAAACAAAGATTGACACACAGTACTAATTCATATGTGTTTTAAGTGTGAGAACGGATGGCTCAGAACACAACCCAAAATTTATTCTAGCATACATTAGTGTGAATCATCTATGTTCTGTACATATGGTGTAGTATATGTTCTTATCAAATCTAGTATCTGAAGGATATAACAGAATCAAGATGAACCCACGTAATGTAATACTGAGACATTATCTACTACTAAAAGATATAGTGATAGGTTGTCGTATCATCATTGCCGAGGGATGAGGGTCAGAGGATAGTCAACTTTATCTACGGCTACATAGTTTCTGACTCGCCAGTCGAATGGCTGCAGGGACTATATGTCCCGAACACCATGTTACCAATTAACCAACCAACAAAACTACTTGTTACAAATATCGGCACTATCGGTGCTTTCGAATCGGAATATCATATTTTTTTGGTGTCAGAAAACAAATAATTATTACTAAATTATCAGATTTTTTGGCACTATTGGTGCCCCTGACCAAGCCCCCCTCCCCCCCCACACCACCCCTAACCCTAACCCTAACCCTCCCCTCCCCACAGCCATCCCCTCCTCCTCACCCCCACCCCTAACCCGAACCTTAACCCTTCCCTCCCCCTGCTCCCCTCCCCCAGCCGCCCCTACCCTCCTGCTCCCTTTCCCCAGCCGTCCCCACCCCCACTGCTCCCCTCCCCCAGCCGCCCCCACTGTCACGCCCCGCTCCCGTAGGAGCGATCGTCCTCGCTAAGGCGTGATGCCGCACGGGCCTAGGTTGCGCCCGTGCAAGGCCAAGTCCAGAAACGGCCAATTTGAGCTAAGCCACAGAGTCGCACAGAGTGTCCCCGCACTACACCAAAATAGCTAATTAGGAACACTAGACATATTTTAATCTGGAATGCCTATTTAGTGTGCCTAGGTTTTGGAACGAAACAAAAGCGTGCCAAAATAAAAAAGAGTTCCAAATATAACTTTTTTAATTTTAATAAAAATTATTTATTCTGTAACACATAAAAGCCGTTCCAAATTTGTTCCAAATATTAAAACTTTATCTCACGTGATCCCACGTGACCCTAACAAAGCATTCATTTTTTTTTTCATTGGCACGCATAGGCATACCATTCATTCTTTTTTTTTTTCATTGGCACGCATAGGCATACCCGTCCCTCTCTTTTTTTTCTGTGTAATCCTTCTCGACCCTTTTTGGAGGGAATTAAAATCCACGCGCGGGAAAACCCTCAATCTCTGGACATCCTCTTCTCTCCATCCCCAGTGTCAGGATCACGGTGAGTCTCGCCGTCCTCCTCTCCATCGTTGGCCGTCGGGATCACGGTCATCGGGATCACGGCCATCGGGATTACAACATCGGGCCAGAATCGTTGTCGTCTGAATCATTGGCGTGTCTGAAGCGTCGGGTCTCTCCGTTTTCATCTCGCCATCCTTGTACTCTAAGGTATTTGTATGCCCTTATTATTTTCAAACCCTAAACATAATTGAAGGGTTAAAAATCTCGAATCCTTATTCTTATTTTGGTGGAAAAAAATTCTCGAATCCGATCGGCCATCGGGGTCCTCATGTGTTTTATAATAAGGATCTTTACTTCTACTTTTTTGTAGTATTCTGATCTCTTGGTTGCTTTGGTTCAGGTAAAAATTAGATTTTGGAATGAGTTTCTGGTAGGAAACAAGGTTTTGGATCTGGGAAGCACAGGTTTTTTGATCTTTTGGTTGCTTTCATTCGTTATATATATATATATATTCTAATTCTGGTGATTGTTGGTATTAAGCACACTACACCAGGTACGTAGTCGAATGCTGCTGGAGGAAATATATAATTTTTAAGAGTTAATTTCTAGGGTTCGAATTTATTTTGTTTATAAGCTTGGCATAAATTCAAAAGAAACTTTTAATTTAAAATGCACACAGACCTTCCTAATTGCAAATATACGATATCAGAAGTGCAAAACTTTTCAAGATTTCCTTAACAATTATAGGAGAATGAGATTACAAAAATGAACATTATGAAAGTATGGCGAGACAAAATTTGAGTTTTCGAGCCATCACTTCTTTTTCTTCCCAAAATGAATCCTCCAATCTGCACTCACTTATAAAAAAATTAAGATTGATCAGCATTAGAACACACCTTTCCTAGTAATTAAATTGATCACCACAGTTAATTCTTCCATGAAAGTAACAAATATATATTCCAAAAATTCACGAATAAACCAAGGAACTGTTTTGCTGAAGAGCGGAACTTGATTTCTTGAAAAACCTGTATGTATATATATACACATTGAAACATTCAGAAAGACGACAGTTAGTAAACAAATCACTAGTATACATCTGTACATGTTAACTGAATAATTGTACGTCTTTTTTAATCAACTTTGTGAAACTCTAACACCAAAATAGGGAAGGAAAAAAAATTAGTTGGAGTTATTTGTGCTAATCCCATTATATTATGATATTATGTTGTTTTTTACTCACTATGATGCCAATGGGAGTTAGTTATTTTTGTGACTTTTAGTAGTTTTTTAATGTTTCCTATAAAAAAATATGTTGGAATAATGGGAAACAAGTTTATTGAAGTATGAATTTTTCATAGAAAAAATGGATTCTGGTGATTATTTGTGTATTTGGAGTTGGAAATGCGTTAGACCGTGTTGTTCTATTGGATTTGGTGTGCTTGCTACTTACTATGATGCCAAACATAAGTTTTTTTTTCTTCTAATGTTTTCCTGGTATTTTTCTTTTACCAGGAAAGTTGAAAACAAACTTTTACAGTCCGTTATGTTTTTTTAAAGGTTATGGTATGGTGCAGGTATTCTCCCTGTTGGCTGAAAGTGATACAAAGATTGAAGGATTAAGTTTCCATTTCAATTGGGGTCAAGGTTTCCATATGTAAGGGGCACAGGTGAGTACCTATTTATATTGAATATGCTCCCAAATTGGAGTTAATTCATAGTTTCAACAACAATAATGGATCAGATACTTGAATGTTCTCATACCATGATATCTGAGAGAAGCTTGGCTACTAGTATGAGTAGTCGACGACTGATAACCAAGATATTGATTGTACTACAAAATTCTCCTTGAATTTTCTTTGATTGTACTACCTACTACGGGAAATGTTAAATGTCACCAAGTACACTATGTCATAATCTAAATGACATTTCATTTATTCGCAAGTTGCATTAAAACTACTTCATTTCCTTTTTCCCCTCTCCTAATTAGGCAATTGGCTACTATGGCAAATATTGCCCGGTATCATAATCTTTGAGTAAACAAAAGCTATTCCTATTACTTTTTGTCCAAACTTTTGATTTTCCTGGATGGCCTCCAGAATCCTGTAATTTCTTCACTCCAAAGTCACCCAATTTAAAGCTTTCGTATAATCATATCCCAACACAGTATATATAGGACTAATTTCAGTTACAGTTAGTACATTGTCAGAGAATGACCTGCGAGTTTGCTACTATATATATATTAATATCAATATTTGTTGGAAGAATTTGAACAGAAACAAAACATCCAAAAATCAACTTCAAACAGAGATAAAATACATGCCAACATGAAAATATTTCACTTCCAAATACATAAGGATCACTCAATAATGCATATAATTGTTTTTCATTTGTAATGCATGTATAATTTGCATACATAGCTCCCATTCAGTGCATGGTAAGGCCGTATGTGGTTCTACTACAACTCCAATGCATAAGTCTATACTTTGGTAGGGAAAGATTATGTATTCGGCATCTGTTGAGATTTTAGATTAAGAAAAATATATTGTCTAGTGAAATTATATTCTTTCTTAGCTTACAGGATTTGTTGTAAGAGGAAAAATATATTCGTGAATGTGTTTTTCTATTCACATTTGTTCCATGTTATGTCTAATTAAATTCTGTTAGCTTGTACACCTCCTTCATGTTGCCTTGTGTTATCTATGCGTCATTTTAGAAGAACTTCAAAGAGTCTAGGCTTGACCACAAGCATTTCCATGGACTTGATTGAGTACAAGGCAAAGGGACATATGTTCTTTCTCTTATATTGTGATTGCAAAGTTGTTGAAATTATTGTGAAATCCTTGTAAACCTTATTTTGTAGCGGTTTGTTCTCCAGGTAGTTTTTTTCGGTCAGGATTTTCCAATTCATCCTTGTGCACTCCTCGTCTTATTTGTTTGATCTTTATTTTCTCTTCAAGGAGCCAGCCACTGGATTGTCGTGATTGTTGTCTTTTCATGGAGACCTAAGTTGTGTATTCCCAACAAAATCTATATTAGTATGTCAATATCTACACTAGCATGTTGTTCCAAAATGGATATGAATAGACACCAGGAATAGGGAGATGAAGAGTCTTGGGCATCCAATGGAAAGGGATGGCATGCAGTAATGTTTCAGATATGAAGGGGAAAAAAGAAGTGGGGAGCACCGTCAAAGCACTGTATTGAAAAAACCAAATATAACAGAACAATCACCCCAAATGAGGAATCTTAATTCTTGTGTCACATCAAGTACTGTAATGTACCGAACATCAATAAGCAAAATAACTTTACAAAAAAAAAGCAATCAAGCATTGATACCTGGCATGATACCTGGTATTTGGTTACCAAACAACTGAACATATTGGCATGATACCTGGCATTTGATTACCAAACAACTTAACATATTCTTACATCAAGTTGAGTGCTTAACCTTCAAGCAATGATACCTGGCATACTAGAGAATCCACATGAGGCTTAAAACTTTTAGGATTATTGTATAAGATATGTAAGTTTCTGAGTTGAGTACAATCTTCAAAAGGTGTAGCTAGCATTGCTTATTTGTGCCATATCATCTTTAGTTGATGTCATAATTAACTTCCCAAATATGGGTTCGTATATATGATAATTAGCATTCATTTGAATCGGTATTCTTAACACAGTAACAAATATGCAAGTAGCAAACCGCAATATAACTAATTTAATTTTTGTCAAGGAGAGGATGATGGTTGAGTAGACTATAGCAATGGTGATTTAGTAAAATCAAACTTATTACAAATATGAATATCTGTAAATATTGAACAGAAGTTCCAGTAAAATGAATGCTTCCAAACATGAATCAGTAGGCAATATTGTGGCCCCTGCCTATTAGATTGGCTAGGAGAAGCATGTCTATATGAATCAGTAGGCAATATAGTGGCCCCTGCCTATTAGATTGGCTAGGAGAAGCATGTCTATATGAATCAGTAGGCAATATGGGGGGATAGATGCAGTGCAGTACTTACTCCAGCAGGGCTTGAACAGGTGGTGAGAGGACTGGCAATGAAAAGTTGGATGCCTTCTGCATCAAGCTTATGACAGTTTTAGTATCCTTGGTGCATTTTATAGTGTTTATAACACCAAGATACATGCCTAATATGGATGGTGCACTTAGCTCCCTCGACACTCTATGTGTCAGATATGTCTGTACATCAGGACACTCTCCTTCTGCTTTTTTCACTAATTTTTCAATATTTGACTTCTTTTGTTTGTCAAATATTGAATTTTTGACACTTATTTTGGTTATGTCGTGTATCCCTAAAATATTCTGGTTTACATATATAACATTCTAATAAAGCATTTTAATTGCTGGCAGATTTTGATATTCCAGGATATCTCAGGAAAGATGTTGAAAGATCAATGCCAAGAAGGGGAGATTCCTAGCAAGTAATGTGTGTCAATTTACGGATGCTCAAGAGAGCCTAGCCAAGAAGGGGAGATTCCTATTAGCAATTTATGGTACCATCCTATGTCCTTTGCCGATTTAACTGATGATGATTCAACCAACTACCTTGCCGATTTAACTGCAGATAACAAAAACCTATGATACATATGTACTTAGCAATGAAGGGATTGTGCAGTCGAATAATAGGAGTCTCCCCTGTACTCGTAGAGTACTAGGCCAAGGCAAGCTTGTGTACAATTGTGTGAGTAGGGCACACCCAGAGGCAGACCCTACTGATGAAGGTAATTGTCTTATAAGATATAGAAGTTTTAGGGGTACAAACCATTACCAGTACGCTAACAAGTAGACGGGTGTTTGTTAGTATCCTGGTACCTCAGATAGAGGTTCTCCTTGATCTGATACATAGCCAAAATGTTTACATGGGTATGAGATTGTTTTTATCTGACGTTGATCTCAAGCTGTTGTATGGAATCTACAAGGCCGCTAGTCATGGGGGCTACAATCTCGAACCCAGAGCATTTAAATCAGCATTTCCCTCTCAGGTAAGAAAAAAAAACTCTTTATCTTTTCATATTGCTTTCTTTTGGAATTTAAAGAGTGATATTAATCCTGATTCCAAAAGCATAAGAACATGTGCTTTTTTCATGATATGTTCAATAGAGTAGATCAAGGAGTTGGAGAATATCGTGTTATCTCAGATGAGGCTGTTTTGAGTGAGGTAGCCATGTCTGGTCTGGTGTGTGTTCTACAATTCATTTCAATGCCAAGATAACATTAGACTTGAACAACAAATACTAGCAATACTTATGGTATTTGGCGGTCGTGTTTGGACAATGTTTCCATTAGGTGACTCGTGTGGAGAAGGCATGAGATGAGAGCTTCTTCCTCACTACAGTACCTTTCTAGACATGAACTTATGGGGGTCTTGAAGATGTAGATAGTTACCTTATTGTGTCTACTTGGACTGATCATCTTGAGCATTTCCTAACATTGTGATGCCAGATATGGCTTTTTGATCTTCTTGTATTTTGCATGAGCTGGCCTTGACTAACATTCGTGTCTAATGCACGAACTCATCATTCAAATTTGACTACAGACATGAAGATTATTTGGATTGATACTCCACAGATTGGCTGGTTACTTGTTGGGGGGATATATGCATGACCAAGAATGCGTAGGGATGCACTCATTAAATTTGGAATCACACTTTCATCCACAGGACCTGGGAGAATGTTAATTTTGTCTTGTGGCAATCATGTAAGTTATTTTCAAACTTGAACTGCATGAAATTTTCCTAATTTTTTGTGCTAAATCTTTTGCTGTCAAATGAAACATCCAGAATTTGTCTGCAACTTTTGGCCATAAATAGAGTGATAGTGCTGATCTGTGCTCAGTATGTTACGCACTATATCATATGCTGATCTTTGCTCAATTCGTTACATATCTACTTTTTATAGCATTTCTGCTGAAAAGTTCTTTTAGCTTTGTGTATCCACTTGAGACTTAGATCAAGCTAAGGAGGAAAATTTTAGCAATATTTTTGATAAACAACAGAGATACCCACTATAGTTGTATCGTCTTATTCTAAGGAAGAAATTTGATAGGATTTGAATAAAGTGCTCAGCTTCTATATGTTAAGAGAAGACAATGGTATAGTTACTTTAAACCCAGATAAGAGGATACCTCTGATGTTTACAACAGACATTGCACTGCTTCATATTTTTTACTTTGGACCGAAAGGAAGATGAATAGAAAAATTAACTTTAGAAGAGTCTGGATTAGGGAACTCCTTATTTGTTGGTGTTACTGAGATATCAGAATCTAGATTAGTGACCAGCTTCTCGCTCTTGGAACCTCCAAAATCACCACCAGAATCTGCATTAGTAACGGTGGCTAGGGCCTTTCCTTCAGGAGTGGAAGCTACCAATTTTGGAGCTTCCAACTTAAGTCTGTCATCTTTACTACTAATCTTTTTCTCCTAACAAATGCTAGTTAGTAATAATGGTAGTCAGTCTCATATTTGAAATAGCCACCCCAACAAATGTAGTCAGTCTAATCCTTGAAATCCCAACAAATTCTGGAGCTCCCAACAAAAATGCGTTGAGTCTGATACTTGATACTTCAGAAGTGGAATGCAGTATGATACCATATCTGGGGCTTCAAACTTAAGTTTTTCATAATGGTGGTCAGTATGATACTTGAAACCCCAACAAATGTTTATATAATGTGTATTTTTTTCTATCATTTATTGTCATTTCTTCTTATTGTAGATCTTGTTGGTGCAAGTTCATGTGCATCTTACTGTATGACTTCTCCTAGGAACAATGGTTACTGATATCCTATGTCTATTTGTCGAAGCCTCTTTTTTTCGTGTACATATTCCGTATTATGAACATTGAATTTAACATCAACATGTGAATATATATTTTTATTTGGAAAGTTGGGATGGATTTACAGAGTTACTCTTCGTTCTTTTATGATTTTTTTCCTCCACTAAATTTTTTGACCTTTCGTCTTTGCAGGCCTATTGTCCATCCTAACAATGAAAGAGTTTGATCACAAAGAGATGAAGAATTAGCTACGGGGAAGAAAGAGAACAAGAAAAAGATCTCAAACTATTTTCACATCACTAGGACATTTTGTTAGAATCATAGTTTAGAGAAATTGTATTAAACATAATAGAATATTATGTAAGACATTTTGACTTCATTAGTCAATGCAGATTTATCTTTACATATTTTGTATGTACTTGTGCTATGATATTTGTTTACTTTCGTTTCCAATATACTCGATTTTAGTTTTATAAAATCTATATATAAATTCAGATTATTGGTATGGTATTTTAAAGAATCTGGGAATTAATAGGAGCATATTTCTATCGTTCCAATACTGGAACACATTATTTCCATTCCAGTATGAACGTATAAATTAATTTGAAATGTTCCTTATTAGGAACACTTTACTGGTGTTCCAATATTGGCACGTATGTAATGTGTTCCAAAAATCATCTATTGGAGCCCTTTATTAGGAACGCTTTGTAGGTGTTCCAACACTGGCACGCATATAAAGCGTTCCAATAACCATCCCTTGGAACGCTTTTATTCCGTTCCAAGAATTTTGGCAGCCCAAAAATAGGCACGGAATAAAAGTGTTCCAAAATTTTTTTGGAACGGAATTTCTCCGTTCCAAAATGACCATTTTGGTGTAGTGGGGCCCATTTGCAGCGAAAAGTAAATAAACACAAGTTGAAGCGAATTCAAACTCTTTATTGATATTCAAAAAGTTTACAAGCAGCGCTAGGCCGAGTTTACAAGTCTCTCAAGCTCTCTCTCTCTCTCTGAAACATAAAAGGCGTGCCAAGTGGCTTGCAACATAGAATGATTCATGGCGATGTTCCGATACATTATGTCCTGTATATGGTGCTTCAGCTCCTTGCAACGCTCCAAGGCTCCAGAGATAGCTCGGCGCCTTAGCACGTTCGAGGGAAGCTCCGCACCAGCCGATGTTTCCTACTTCCTGCAAGCAGACTGTGGGATTATCAGTACATTGTTATGCACTGGTGGGGAGGCTAGCTCGCCCACAATGCTATCATTACCAAACACGTTCCATTTACTTTTGTGCACCGTCTATCATTCATTGTCTTTCTAATCTTGCCTTAGGGTCAATTTTATGGCACATATCATAACCTATCTCGTGTTGCTGAATTCAAGTGTCGCATGGAAATGCATGTACGACTTACCCATACTTACCGTCCGGCCTTCCCTGTCCAAAGTAAGCCATGTTAGTCAAACAATTTATGTGTAATAACATACGTGATTCTTGGAAACATTCAATATAAAGGGCGTGTCCCTGCCTCAGTTTCTAGCGCGTCATAGGCGTATTCTCTAACTCATTGTACGAAGTATTCATTATCATTTGGTGTGATACATTTTAAGCCGTTCAGTAGGCGATTGTTCATTTAACTTAGACTACTTTGATTTCAATGCAAGGACTTGCACGTGGATCGCCACCAGCAAAGCCCACTTAACTCTATATGCACCGGTCGCTGGTATCACAAGCCATTTTGGACCCTTTTTCCCTTGGTATTTTGTAACTATTCAGAGCGTGTGGCTGGTACACGTTGATAGTTTCTTGAAAATACCATGCACTTACGTCCCCAGGGTAGCCAAGCCCCCCCAGGCAGCCCGTAAGCCCCCTTTGATTTCCGCCTAGGCTGGCCACGATCCTCCCTTTGATCATGCCGCGAAAATCCCTTATATCTCCCACCTCCCGTATACGAGGGGATTGTCCACGACCATTTCGTATTATTTGTCATTTTAACTTAACGGCTGTCTCCGAGCCGTAGGCTAACCCTTAGCCATAATGCGTTATCGACTAGGTTGGCGTCCGTGCAGCGCGGGTAGCGAGCCCCGTTGCACGTGCCCGTCATACCTGTCGCTAACCATTCATTTCCTTCTTATCTTTTATTCATTCTTTCTTTCTTTCACTTGTTTGTTCGTTCATTGATTCATTCATATATTCATTCTTTCATTCGTTGGCTCATTCATTCACTTATCCATTTATTCTTTCATTCACATATTATGCAACTCCCCGTGCGGGAGTCGCCTTGGCGACCCATCGGTCCCATAATATTTCAATGTTGCTATACTCTACTTGGAACGACTATGTTGATAGTCTTTTCGTTTCATTGTTGTAATCCATTCATTGTTTCATTGTTGAATGCGTAAAGGACTTGAACGTAAGCTTGTGCCGTAGCACGAGCATGGAGTGCGGTGCTAGAGTTCTCATATTTTCCATGTTCCTTTCCATATTCTATACAAGCATGCAAGGTGAGATTAATCCCTTAGCTAGGTGCGTTGAGTCATTTATTAACATGCACAGTGTTATCGCCTAGCGATTCTCGTGATAGTGTCCGCGTTGTTAAGTGTCTAGGCTAAGCAAAGACGGGTTCATCGGAGCCACCCACCTTAGCGATGTTCGCATTGGCCGAGCGATACTCCGAGCGCGCCTTTGAAAGTCTAAGTCTGGATTCATCTTGACGGGCCAATGTAAGCCTTGCATCGATTCTTCATCAGGTCGATGCCCACTCTTCGGGTCGACGGCTTGTTTGAGTCGTTGCACTTGCCGTTTGAATCGACGTTCCGCTAGGGCGGAGCGGGTCATTACACCCACCCCCCTTGCTCCCCTCCCCCCCCACCCACACATACCCACCTCTAACCCGAACCCTAACCCTAGCTCCCCTCCCCCAGCCGCCCTCACCCCCTCGCCCCACCCCCCCAACCACCCCCAACCATCCGTATCTCCCCTGCCCCTCTTCCGAGCCACCCGTACCCCCCAACCACCAACAACCAAAACAACCGGAGAGAGAGAGAGAGAGATGGAGAGGGGGAGAGTCACGTACCGGAGAGGGAGGAGAGTCGCCGGAGAGAGTAAGAGCGCCGGAGAGAGTGAGAGCGCCGGAGGGGGGGAGGAGAGAGAGTGAGAGAGTAAAATGGGAGAAAATAAATCGTTAGGGGAATATAATTAGAATTTAGCAACGTTAATACTACCGTCGCTAAATTAGTCGCTGTTAGCGACGTCAGAGCGACGTTTCACGACGACTAGCTCATGTAATTAATATATGTCGTTGTCGCATCGCTTATTTCGTCGCTAGTAGCGACTATTAGCGACGTTTCAATAAAACGTCACTAATGTACACAATTTAGCGACGTTAATCGAACGTCGCTAAATTTACGTCGCCAATTGAGCACATTTTGGTAGTGCTACTCGTCCTCGATACAAAGCGAGACTGGTAGTTAAAGTCTACGGTCAGCGAAAAGGCATGGATTATGATAAGATCTTTTCGCCTGTCGTCAAGCATTCATCTATTCGGGTGGTGCTAGCATTGGCAGCCAATCTCGACTTGGAGGTCGAGCAGATGGACGTGAAGACGACATTCCTCCACAGTGATCTTGAGGAGGAGTTATACATGGAGCATCCAGAGGGATTCTGTGAGAAGGGCAAGTCACATTTGGTCTGCCGGTTGAGGAAGAGCTTGTATGGTCTGAAGCAGGCTCCGGGGCAGTGGTACAGAAAGTTCGAGTCATTTATGGGGAGCATGGTTATGCACGGACGACGTCGGACCATTGCGTATTTGTGAGGTACTTTGCCAATGATAATTTCATTATTTTATTGCTCTATGTAGATGACATGCTATTAGTGGGTCGGAATGCCACTAGGATAGCAGAGTTGAAGCGCCAACTGGACGCGGCCTTCTCTATGAAGGATTGGGCATAGCCAAGACTATTCTTGGGATGGAGATCAGCCGAGAGAGAGTCCAAGTTGCTACACTTGTCCCAAAAGAAGTACATTCACCGGGTACTTCAGCGTTTCGGTATGGACGGATCGAAGAAAGTGAGTTGCCCCCTTGCGGCCCACTTTAAGTTCACTGAGGAGCAGTGTCCATCTACCGAGGACGAAAAAGAAGATATGGAGCAGGTTCCATATGCTTCAGCTGTAGGGAGCCTTATGTATGCTATAGTGTGTACGAGGCCAGACATCGCTTATGCAGTTCGCACAGTTAGCAGGTATCTTTCAAATCCTGGAAGGGTACATTGGAGTGCAGTCAAGTGGATTCTACGATACCTTCAGGGTACTGCCGATTGGAGACTTTCTTTTGGTGGTGACGAGCCGAAGCTGGTTGGGTATACCGACACTGATATGGCTGAAGATGTAGACACAAGGCGATCGACTTCGGGTTATGTGATAATGTTTGCTGGAGGAGCGGTATCGTGGCAGTCGCGGTTGCAGAAGTGTGTGTTGCCTTGTCGACGACAGAGGCAGAGTACATTGCGGCGACGGAGGCTTGCAAGGAGTTACTGTGGATGAAAAAGCTGTTGCAGAAAATGGGGCTAAAGCAAGAGCAGTATACTTTGCTTTGCGATAGCCAGAGTGCCATTCACCTTGTGAAGAACCATACATTTCATAGTCGGTCCAAGCACATTGAGACTCGGTATCATTGGATACGAGATGTGGTTGAGAAGAAGGACGCGATGCTTGAGAAGGTCCATACTGATGACAATGGAGCGGATATGCTTACGAAGGTTCTACCAAGGGGGAAGTTTGAGTACTGTAGGCGAATCGTCAGGATGATGAGTTCCTCCACCTAGTTGTGAAGGGGGAGATTTGTTGGAGTTGGTGGGGTTCCCAACCTATGTGGAGAATACCCCGGAGAGTGACGAGCCACATCCTTGTGTCGGAGAAGCTCGGGGAGTGCATGGATCCTATTTTGGAACATATATGGTAATGAAATATATGATTGGATTTCCATATTTACTTTGATCATATATTTATGATTGGACCCTTCATATAGTAGCTTTCCATATAATTGGGTTTCCAATTATGGCAAGCCAATTATGATTGGATTTCCATTAAATATATGATTGATGCATATTGGAAGTTTCAATATATATTGGCCTTCCATGTATGGATTACCAAGGGCTTATAAAAGGGTGATGCATGCTAGTTGAAAACTCATCTCAAAACAAGAGTGCTTACAATCTTTGTGAGAGAGAGAGAGAGAGGATTAAGGACTATTGTGAAGGAGAGATTACTTCGAATAATTTTTCGGCATCTCTTGTTCTTCGGAGTCCGCAATCAAAAAAATTCTTCTTTCCAGTGAGTTGTGGTGATCCGTGTTGGATCGGGAGGAGCTTGTAGAGGGTGTATTCTCTTTATTCAATTAGTGGAGGTTCTTCAGGGTTGGACTCCGATCGTCCCGTGATTTTTTTCGCAAGGATTTTTCACGTCAAAAATCTTTGTATCTGCGATTGTGTTTGGCGTTTTTGATTTGTGTGCTTTTGCTCGGTTCTCTCGCAGAACTTTCTGGTTTGGGGGAAACAGTTTCCGCGCTTCGTTCCCAACATATGTACCATAGTAAAAAAAAAAAAAAAAGCTTGTCTTCCCTGATTGGTAACTACCCACAACGGCTGCATAACAAGTGTTGGAGGTAGAGCAGTGGAGTGCGATAGTAGGAGGAGTATGGTTATGAATAACTTTTAAATTTTTGAAAGAAATAAAATAGAAATAATTTCTATTTGCTTAGGAATAACTGTCCAAATTTGTCATAGTTAAGTTGGAAGATGGACCAAGGTAATTTACAAAAAATTAAACAGATAAAGTGCTCAAAGTTAATAAAATAATTCATGATAATTAATTGCCACAACTTGATACTTGAAGGTATAGATGTGCAAAATTATCTTACTTTTGAGATAGCTTTTGTAAGCGGCAACGGAAGTTGTTTCCCAAAAGTGCTTCTACTTTCTTAAAAAGTATCAACAACACAAACTAAACTAAACCAGGCCCAAATCCCTATTCTAACTCGAACCCGTCGAGTAGTCGTCAATATCTTCATTTCGATATTCCTCCCTTTTAAACCCTCTTCTTAGTAGCAAATGGGTTCTGAAAAATCAATCCATGGCGCTGCTAAACCTTCAGCAGTAGAAAAGGTTCCTCATTCTCATCCTACATCGAAATAATTGTCAGAATGTCCAGGGAAGGATCCAGAAACCGTAGCTAGGACGGGCTACCATAAATTTGTGTGAGCTACAAGTGGGCTAACATATATAAAAAAAATCAAAAATAAAATTTCTTCGGAGAAAAGAAGTAAAAAAAAATAAAATGGGTGAGCTCAAACCCACCCCAAGCAATACCTGAATCCGCCCTTGAGAATGTCTCGAAGATCCAAACTTTTTTTAATCTTTAATTTGGTCAAAAAAGTTTATTTATTTTTGTCATCGACAGTAGCATGGAGCAACGACAGCATCTAGATATGACTAATTTGGTCAAAATATATATCATTTATTGTTGTTGAAATAGAGAAGTTAACCCTGACTAACGTATGGTATCAATATGAAAATATGCAATAGTTGAGAGTAATAATTAGTATGATATTAAAGTTTAGGATATCAAGTTAAAAAACTTGAATAGTTGAGAGTATCAAATTGAAATTATTAAATGGTAAAATTATTTTGGCTTCTTCGTCTCGTCTTCTTACTCTTCCTTCTCAAATCCCTATACCTAAAACTCTTTGACCATAAACTCTCTGACAGTAAACTCTAACATTTCGATCACCTATAATGAAGAAAATGAAGAAACAATTCGATTAACTCATCGGCTCATTGAATCTATTATAAAGCGTTTTGAAAACTTTCCTCCAAGAACCTAAAGTTTTTTCTCGTCCTTTCATTCTTCCATTTTTGTAAACAACATGTGACATTCGCAACCGAACACATCTGGTTGCCAAAATTTTGACAACCCTTCAATGCAAAAGTATTACCAAAATTTTAGCGTTCCTAAAGATAAAGTTTTGTCTCCAGGAGTATAAATTTTTTGGCAGTCCTAATTACTGAAAGACTATCAAAATTTGGCAATCTTCAAGACCGAGAGTAATGTTTTTATGATTGCCAAAATTTTGGCACTTCTATAGTCATGAACTTTTTATGTAGTTTTTTTTAAAAAAAATCCACTAGCTAGATATTTCAAGACCTAAAATTGGATTTGGTACATCTTATTCGAGATTAGATGCATTTTTATTTAGAAAAATTAGCAACAAGAGTTGGTGGATAGCACCACGTTGTATTTATTCTTTTGATAGGCTAGTTCTCTTTTCCATCTTTAGAGACCAGTTTGATTTCAAAATTTGATTTTGTTTTTCAGCTTAATTTTAATTGGATACTCTCAATTATTCAAGTTTTTCAATTTGATATCCTAAACTTTAATATTACACCAATCACTACCTCAACTATTGAATATTTTCAAGTCGATACCCTTCGTCATTCAAGGATCAAATTTTTCGTTCAAACAAAAATAAATAATATATATTTGACCTAATTACCCCCATCCTCCTTCCTAGGGGTATTTGAAGTGAACACGAATTAGAGGACATTTTTGTTATTTTTGATTTTTTTTGCTAACACTGTTAGAATATTAAATTGTACAATTATAGTTGAAGTATTAAGTTGTATAGTATTAGAGTTTACGATATCAAATTGAAAATTTTGAATAGCTGAGGGTATCAAATTATTTTTGTGATGTCCGACGTAATGCACGTGACTTAAGGGCCCGTTTGGTTTGCAGGATTGGATAACGTAATGTAATTGGCATTACGTTGTCAATCTAACTCGAGTGTTTGGTTGGACAAAAAAAATAGATGTAATGTAATCGCGATTACAAGTTTGATTACATTACATCAGTTTCTTCTAAACTCAATTACATCAAAAAATCTATGTAATCGCAATTACATTACAACTTAAGCGGAAGATTGATATGCTATAATTTGGTCGTTTTGTTCATTTTTGGTCATTTTTTGTCGTTTTTGTTTCTTTTTTGTCTTTTTTGTCCTTTTTGTTTGTTTTTTGTCGTTTTTGTCGTTTTTGTCGTTTTTGTTCATTTTTGGCCCTTTTTGTTAGTTTTTGGTCGATTTTGTTTGTCTTTATCGTTTTTTTGTCGTTTTTGGTCTTTCTTGCCATTCTTGTTCGTTTTTGTTTGTTTTTTGTCGTTTTTGTTCCTTTTTTGTCCTTTTTGTTAGTTTTTTGTCGTTTTGTTTGTTTTTTTATCGTTTTCGTTCATTTTTTTGCCATTTTTGTTTGGTTTTTTTTCGTTTTTTTGCCATTTTTGTTCGTTTTTTATAGTTTTGTCCCTTTTTTGCCTTTTTTTCGTTTTTGGCCGTTTTTTGTCGTTTTTGTTTGTTTTTTATCGTTTTGTTCATTTTTTGTCCTTTTTTTATGTTTTTATTTATTTTTTGTCATTTTTGTTCGTTTTTTGCCGTTTTTGATCGTTTTGGGCCTTTTTTCGATTTTTGGTCGTTTTGGTACATTTTTGGCCGCTTTTGGTCATTTTTGCACATTTTTTAATCTTTTTTGTCAATTTTGTACATTTTTTGTCGATTTTGCACGTTTTTTTTTATTATTTTTGCTTTATTTGCACGTCTTTTGCCATTTTTGCATGCTTTTTTTTATCAATTTTTGTCAATTTTGTATGTTTTTATCGTTTTTAGTCGATTTTGTACGTTTTTGACCATTTTTGACCTTTTTAATCATTTTTTGCCCTTTTTTGGCCGTTTTGCATGCATTTTAAATCCTTTTTGGTCGATTTTGCACATGTTTGCACATTTTTTATCGTTTTTGGTCGTTTTTTGCATGTTTTTATTATTTTTGGTCGGTTTTTGCATATTTTGTTCATTTTTTGTCGATTTTGTACGTTTTTTTTCGTTTTTGACCGTTTTTGCGCATTTTTCGTTTTTGTCACTTTTGCACGTTTTTTATCGTTTTTGGTCGATTTTACACATTTTTTGCCGTTTCTGCACGTTATTTATCGATTTTGTACGTTTTTTTACCACTTTTCACATTTTTCTCGTTTTTTGTTGCTTCTTGCTGTTTTTGCACGATTTTATCGTTTTTGGTTGATTTTGCCCGTTTTTGGTCAATTTTGTACCTTTCTTTGTTGTTTTTTTTTTGTCTTTTTCCACTTTTTTGTCGTTTATGCTCTTTCTTTTTTTTGTTTGTTGTTTTTGTCGTTTTTGTTCCTTTTTTGTCGTTCTTGGTCTTTTTTGCAAAATTTTTAATCTTTTTTGTCGTTTTTTGTTCGTTTTAATTCCCTCTTGTTTTTTGTCTTTTTTTTTGTTTTTTATCATTTCTGTTCCTTTTTATCGTTTTGGATCATTTTTGTTTGTTTGTTTTTTCTTTTTTTTAAATTATTTTTTGTCATTTTTAATGTTTTTTTGTCGTTTTTGGCCCTTTTTGTTCGTTTTTTGTCGTTTTTGATCCCTTTTGATACTTTTTCCGTTTTGGTCATTTTTTGTCAATTGTTGTCGTTTTTGGTTTTTGGTTGTTTTTCGTCTTTTTTTTCATTTTTTTGTTGTTTTTTTTGTCATTTTTTTTGTTTTTTGTCATTTTCTTATCATTATTGGTCACTTTTGATGGTTTTCACCTTTTTTGCCATTTTTGATTTTTTTTAGTCGTATTTTCTCGTTTTTCTATTTTTATCGCTTTTTTCGTTTTTGGTTTTTTTCCTCGTTTTGTTCGTTTGTCATTTTTGGTATTTTTTATTTTTTATCGTTTTTGGTCTTTTTTTTCTTAGCAGAAAACAAACCATTTTTCTCCTTTTTTTATTATTTATTTTTATTTTTTTTTTCTTTTTTTCTTTTTTCTTTTTATATTTTTGAAATTTTTTATTGATCAAGTTTTTTAATTTTATGTTATATTTTTTAAAAAAATATTAAATTAAAAATTCAATTACATTACATGGTAAACCAAACATATGAATGCAATTAACATTATATTACATGGTTTAATTACATGTTTCAACCAAACATAGTAATGTAATTGTAATTCCATTATATTACAAACTCAATTACATTACAAACCCAATTCCATTACGATTACGATTACATTACAATGAACCAAACGCATCGTATTGCATATTTTTTGGGTCCACTATTCCAATATTCACACGCGCACACCTCTCCGATCCCAATTTTGGTTACCCTCCAATTTGCCATAAATACCCCCCAATTTGTAAATATACCCAGTTTTTTTATGTGCAGTTTTGGGTTGAAATTTAGTCCAATTTGAACATAGAACATGATCCTCCAATTTTTGGGTACCCACCAACTGGCCATAAATGAGTAAAAAATTATCTTTCTTTTTTTGGTGCGAAAATGAAAAAAAAAAGGTGGGGAAAAAACGATCTTTTTTGGCTGTAGCGCTCTCTCTCTCTTCCATTCCATTTCCTCTCCTCCTCAAATCCTCTTCCTCTTCCGCAGGTGAGAATACCGACGACCCATCTCCAATTTTTGCTCTATTTTCCTTAATTTTCATTCAATCTATGGCAAACAGCAAACCCTAGTTTGCTTTTGGGCTAAGAATAGGGAGAATAATCGAAGAAACCCACTTCGATTCTATTCCTCTTCTGTTCGGAGTCGGCATGAACCCATGACCCATCTCAAATTCCTTCGTGGGTTCGCTTAAAAATCCAATCTCGGGCCTCCCCGCCGCATAAAAATCCATTTTTTGTTCGAAATGGATTTTGTAGCATCAGTGGATCATTACTGGAAAAGAAAGATTCTTTCTTTTAGTTCGTGGTATGGTGCTTTTGTGTCTGGACACACATCGGACACTCCAGAAATACACGAGGACACGCCAAAATAGGTGCCTTATCCGTATCGTCGTGTCATATTAGTTGGGGGTTGGGGTGGGTGCTTTGAAACTGTGATTGTAATTATTTCGTTGCTGCTTGCAGCTTGCTGTTGTTGGATATATTATGAAGATTGATATGTGTACTTGGGTTGTAGAGCATCTAGAATGAAGTTTTAGCATAAAGACGAGAAGAAAACTTAGTTTACTATGTCCCGTTGGGGATATTATGCAGATGGTTATACAGTCTGATTGGCTCATAGAGCATCTTTTGGGAAAGTACAAGAAGAAGAAAAATCAGTTCGCAATGGCCAAGAGATACCCAAGATTGAACTTTTCTTTGGCATCGATTTTTCATTAGCCGACGATGTTGTTATAATAAAGCAGGATATTTTAATTGTAGAGATGCCTTTTGTTGATAATAGAATAAGTTGAACATGAAAAAAAAAATGCTACAGGACAGCTTATAAGACTAGTGTTTCTTTATGAGTAAGAGCTTCGAACTTAGAATGTATAGTGAAAATGTTTAGATGGTTGAGTGTAGATAGTGGAAGATATGATATGAAATACATGCTAGGATTGGTGGGACCCGAAGGCTATTTATCCAATGTGGGATAAACTCTTAATTAATTTCTTCTATATCGCCATCAAACTTGTGAGTTGAGTGCTAAACTGATGAAGGCACATGAACAATCTCCATGTTGATCCGTACAAAGTGTGTTTGAGCAACTTGGAGATTTGGCATATACTGTGTTCTTTCATGCTATTGAGTCTGGACCACAAATATCGAGCTCCACCTTAGGCCGCATACCTTTGGGGCTAATCCTTCATAATCCCTCTAACTTTAGGTCAAACTTTATGGAGGCTGCTTCACCTAGGTCCTATCAGGACTACATTCCGAAAACCAACACAATTATTTGTCCGGAGACGAACTTGATTATATGTATCATGAGCATTCGATTACATCAGTTTGGTTCAGTATAGCTAATTTCGCTTCGGTTTCGGTTTGAATTTTTAGAATTTTGGTTTATTAGGTTTTGGCTATTTCGGTTAGGTTGAAAGTTGAAATCAAACCAATTGGTTTGGTTTATTCGGTTTGTCTGGTTGGTCTGTTTTATTGTTTAATGGGTCGGACCCAAAGTTGGAGTTGTGGTTAACTTATATTAAAAAAATGCAAATTTATATATATAATTGTTGTATCTCAAAGTTGGGCTTCAAAAATTATACATAGAATTGTTGTTTTCAAAATATACAAAAAAAATATAAAAACATAAAGACAAACTCGGTTTTGGGTTATAAAGTAAAGTCATAAAATATACATAGAATCGAGGGTATTTATATAATTTCATAAGTTTTATTCGGTTTTCTTGGACCGAAACCGAAAACTCAAAACCACAACTGAAGCGAATAAGAAAATTTAGTATTTCCAAAACTGAACCGGAACTGAAAAGTTTTCAAACCAAACCGAATCCCTTATTCAGTTCGGCTCGGTTCTCGTTCCAAAACCAAATAATGCTCGACTCTGATTTTTGACTTGATGTAAGACACAAACCCCAGAAGGAGCAGATCCGTGATAAGTTAGACATGACTTTGATTGCAGATAAGATGAGAAAAAAATGCTTGAGATGGTTTGGACCTGTATGACGGAGAGTAATACTGTGATAGATGCCCCAGTTATAAATATTGTTTATTGTAAGATTGTCAAGGAGGTTATAACTGTTGCACATAGGAAATGTCCTTATTGCTGAGTGGAAGAGAGGGATTCACAAAGCAGGCCCGAACTTTGGCCTTTTTGTTAAGATTTTTGTTGTCTACTATAGGTGGTTATAGGCATCTACATCATAAAGATACACATATTAATGTGCCCATCCATTGGTCTTTTATATTGACAATATTTCATTAAAATTACATAAGCTCGGTGACCACTTCATAGTGGGTAGTTATGTTAGTGCAGATAATTCCGCCTTAAGTTTAGGTCAGATTAAACTAAAATTGTTCTACATTGAATTTTATCTTGAACTAAAGCTGAACATATGTGAATGGGTTTTTATCATCCAGTAAAATACTAGACCCCAGCTTATTGAGTTTGACCTGTTCCAAGTTAATCCCGAGTTACCGACCATTTACAATCTAGCATCCCATTTATTTTTAACTCTATATGGAATCTGGATGTGTCTTTCTCACAAAGGGTACCAGCACATGTTCTTTACATGCATGAAATAAGCGGCTCTACTATATACATGTTGACAACAGTGCTATAACTTATGTCATCTGTAATGTATGACTTATTTCATCTAAATCTATTTATTGTTGTAATTATGTCTCTAGGTAGACAAAAATACTTTTTCATATTTATCACTAAATGTAATTTGTCTACAGTCGATCTTTTCAAATAATACACATTGCCTGCTATAGACATCTTGATAGATTTTTTTTATCTATTATATAGTAAACATAAAGCAAACTCAGGCCACTCATGTTTTTAGCTCTTGTAGGCTAGTAGATGTGTTCTTATGGATACCTGATGCATAATTGTTTTACAGTCAGAATTAATTGTTGATTTGGTAATAGTCCAAGGGAGAGCCTACACAAAATGGAAAAACCGAAACTTTTGGTAGCCAAAGGGGTTACCATTAAATACATAGGTTTCTTGTTCGAAGACATACCCAAGGAAAATTTCCTTCACAAAGGTTGCCTTTGTATGAGACATTAACCAAAATTTGAAGATAACTTGATCAAATGGTTCGATCTGTGTTTCTTAAATATGTGATTTCCACCGAGGCTTCCTGATTAGAGGCATCCTAGACCTATATGATTAAGATGTCTTACTGTAAATACAACGTCATATGAGATTCACATGCATCACATCTATTATGACGGTCTTAGTACTGCCTTAGGCCATAACATTACTAAATTTATTGCTACAATTGTGTAATAATAATTGTGTTCTATAGGATTTATGGTAGTATGCAAACAATCAGTTTCGTAAAATTATTTATTTAACATATTTGTATTGATGATAAATTGATTGAGTACAAAATTTGGTTCTTGAATTTGCTGAATGCTCTTAGCCCCGACATCGATATCGACACCTGCCCATGCCTGCCGGTTTCATAGAGAGGGTTCACTTTGATACTGATAGTACATTTCTAAACCTTGCTCTATGAATTATAGCATTAAAATAAATCTGTATATGGGGAAGAATAAATGATTTGACATGATGATTTTCCTATTTACTGTATTAGTTTTATACTTAACGCATTTCCCTCTTTTGATGAAATCAAGTCCTCTCGGTTTGGCCTTCCCTGGGGGCTGGGAAGCACTTTGATGAATTTCTTACAACTTTTATGAGTTTGCATGTGCATACTAGTTAAGGGGATTGCCACTGTTTAGATTCCTGTAAAATGTAAATATGATATTTGTGCCGTTATATATTTATTATATATTTATTTACTATCTTTTTTATTGTAGGTAGTATTTCATGCCCAAAGTGGATTTGATTGTACTGGCTTTATTTTATTATTGTCTGTCTAATAATTTTTTACATCTCACAGATTTTTATAGTAAAACCATTGTTCTTAGAAGAACAAACTAGTGGAAATTTGCTGCGTGCAACCTACACATGGGAAGAATTGGAGGCATGCTCAGCTTTACTAATGCAGAGATCTGAGGCGAAACAACCTCATAGTACACAACTTTTAGGTGTTACATCATCATCTTTTCCTGTTCTACCTATCGTCTTGGAAGAAAAGTACCCATAATTGCCGGATTCCCAACTAGTTTCAATGGAAAGGGAACTCAGGAACAATCCACTTGATCCACATCACACTCCTTTAGTCTCTAACAATGGGTCTGTTGGACCTTTATTTTCTTCAGATCATTACTCTTCCATTTCGACACATATAAGGCCATCCAATTGTGCTCCTTTTATTCCTCAACCATCAATTACTGGGGCGTCTCATCCTTCAGTATACCCACCACATCCGGAAACATTTCAACCTTCATCAAGCAATTATCCCAGAGAGTCCACTGAAATCAACTGGTGTCCAGACACACTTGAGAACCTTTTTTCTTGCCCCGATGATATAACTGCAGGTAATAATCAAATCTGGACCATTTTGGCTGTTGCTTCTGATATTCTTACTAAGGAAAATGATTGGTGCTCAGGTTGGCCATATTTGACGGATGATGATTTGAAGGGGTTTCTCAATGACACATGTGCTATTGAACCCCAACCGAAGGTATCTTACATCTACCAAGAATGAAAATTCGGGTTATATTTCGAGTATATACAAATATTAACCAAGAGACAACTATAGCCAACTTATTACCATTATTTTTATTTGACCATCAGTACATGCAGAAATCTGAATGTATTGTTGATTGTAATTTGTAAAAGTTGTCTAGAATGAATGACATTTACTATGTGATCACAACGCATTTCCTAAAAGAAAGATGATGTTTATATGAAATTTGTAACAATTAAGGATCATCCATTCCATGTAATCCTTGTATCAGGTTTTCTTAGTGTTGATAATCTGCGGCTCTTTTGGCATGTATAGTACAGCATAGGAAGGATAAAACACACAACTAGCTTGTTCTTTTGATTTATTTTGTCCCACTTTATAAGCATGTGCTATTCCAATTATAACTAGTTTCTTTATGAAGGTTGTGTGCTCTGCGACCGCAGCATCGTCAAATGTTTCAGTACCCCAGTCTCAGTTCAATCAGGTGGTTTCTTATCATTCAGTAGAGCTAGGTACTGTCAACAGCCCGCCGACCTCTGCCGGTGGTGCTGCATCCCGACCACGCATGCGGTGGACCCCGGAACTCCATGAATGTTTTGTAGAAGCTGTCAACCAGCTTGGTGGTAGTGAAAGTACGTAGAAATGTACTTAATGATTTTTGGCTGCTTAACTGTGTTTCTTTTCTCTTAATCTGCAATTGTTTTGTTCACATTCAGAAGCTACTCCTAAAGGTGTGCTGAAGCTGATGAAGGTGGACAGTTTGACTATATACCATGTGAAAAGCCATTTGCAGGTCTGTACTTCTGATTTCTTCTTGATATCTGCAAAGTCAGCTAGGCATTTGGTTTTCGGGCTTTATATTTTATGTTTTATTTGCAGAAGTACCGAACAGCTCGATATAGGCCAGATCCACCTGAAGGTTGACTATTATCTATATTGTTGCTTTCTTTGTGACAGCTCTTTTTTTTGTTTTGTCATTATATTTGTTCTTCAACAATGAGTAACGACATAAAACATGTAGAGCCAAAATCAACCTGGACGTCCCTCATGGCTTTGTACTTTATGTTCTAATATCATCATCATCCCTATATGTTCTAATATCATCATCATCTATGCTTTGTACTTTATGGTCTTTACAAAATTACTCAAGTCTCTATCCCCAAAGTTAAAATCACACAAAGGTAAGTCAGTGGTGACTGGTAATAAATTTGTTTTCCATTTCATGCATGCAGGGACATCCGAAAAGAGGATCACTCCACTTGATGAAATGGCATCTCTAGACCTGAAGACGTAAGCTGACTTTACTTGTAAATATTCCAAATTTACGATAGTAATATAAAGCCATCTCAGGTAATTGGTGTACGTTAGTAATATGTACATAGGCGGCTCCAGGGGGAGGCGGACTAGGCAGCCACCTAGGGCCCCTCCCTCAGGGGGGCCTCTATTTTTTTTGTAGCAGCACTTTTTTTGGCCAATAAAAAAAATTATGGGCCTAGGAAAGTCTATGACTGCCTGGAGAAGAATCAAATAAAACCTATGAAAAAAAATAAATTGTCACCATATTTCTAAGCCGCCTCTTCATCTCCTCTCTCCTACGAAAAATCTCGAAAAAAAATAAAACTCTCCCCCTTTCCACTTAGCATTTGCTAAGCTAATATCATCTCTCTCAATTTCTAATAGCATCTTCTTTTTCTTTTTTGCGATTTCATGAGTCCCGACAATAAGGAGCTTGATCCTTGCTTGAGTGAGGTTGACCTTTTTTTGCACCTACTCTTTTTTTATGATTATTTTTTTATTTGGTGAAAGTGAGTCAGCACTAGTGGGGACTAGGGAGCTTCCCAGGCCCTTTAGTGATGTTATTATTGACAATTATTTTTTATAATTTTTTTATCCATGTATACGAATAATTTCTTGATTCATTGCATCAAATTTTTTTTTTTTTGTATATGATTCATGATTCCAACATCTGTATAGTTTCATCCATATTTATCCTCATTCTTGCAATGAAAAACTTTATGACTCTTGACATAATATTTGTCATCTTCGACTACTTTGCATATGAATTATTATTTTTACCCATATTCTGCCATCCAGTTGTTTATAGTATAATATGAATACATCCAGAAACTTTGTTATAAATTTAGAACTTGGAGTTGCTTAATACTAATTATATTGTATTTTGGATTTGCTGGGTTTTGCATTATAAAAAAATTATATAGAGGGATGATGGTCTCATTTTTGGGACTTGTCTAGGGCCTCCAAAATGCTGGAGCCGGCCTTGAATATGTAGCCATCTCAGTTAATCGGTGTCAAGGCAATTGGTTTTTCTGTTGAAGAGGAATATAATTTAACCTTTATAATAGATTATGTATTCTCTTTAAATTAAATTATTGTGTGATTAAATTATTTTTGCTATAATGCTGTCTATAAATTAGCAACTAAGTCCTTTATCGTCATCATAGCCTTTGCCCGCCATAATGGTATCGCTTGTGGACCACGACTTGCCAATGGAAAAGCATTGGAAGCAGTTTTGCAATTGCTGTCAACCTGGTGTCAGACTTCTTATGAGGTGGTTTCAAATCCTATATAGGGCAGCCCTTATCTATGTACAGCCTTTCTATAGGACCTCAATGACCAGTTAACGAGCAAGTAGACCAATCTAAGTTTTTTTTATAAAGGTTGAACATGAATTTACCTTTCTCTTGGGTGCTTCTTATTAATATATGGTGTTTAGTGTGGTCTAGCACAATAGGCCTTTGGACCTTATGGCAGCCCATGTTGATGTATATGTATCACATCCCAATGATGAAGGGATTAGGTTGGACAAATCTATTATTGGCACTCTCCTTGTTCACTTCTCTATGATCCGTTTTCATGGTTTGGCTAGCTAGACATTGTTTGTACATTAGTGGACAAAAATAATAACAAGTGTGCTGGTTTTATCAGCTTGTTTGTTTTATTGCCTTCATAATTTGCACCCCTACTTTCTGGTTTTACTACTATCTTTTCTTATTCTGTCGCATGCTGTCATCACATAGTCGTTATATTTTTTTTTAATTTCTTGATAGTTTTAAGAGCTTGACATTTTGATTTGATTACTTAGTTGAATAGTATTAACATTTTGGAACCAAACGTATAAAAGGACGTTGTTTCTAAGCTTAGTAATGTTGACGAGACTTCATTTTCTGATCTGTTGATAAAGGGTTCGGCTGCATTGTGAGATGCTCACAGTCCCCTTTGTGCAGTCCAATGTATGCATAGGAATCTCATCTGATAGGTCAAATATACTTTTAGATAGATGTGCTATTTTTCATGAGCACTAGTGAGGTACTACTCGCACGAATTTTTGCTGCGAGGCTTGGTAGTTCTGCATGAAGCCTTAGCCTCTAATTGATTTCCTTAGATCAATTAATGATCAATTGGAGTTATATTGCTCACTACAAAGAAAAGTTGAAGCCATTATTGTTAATGAATTTTATATTACTGAGTATTCATTCGTTTCTAGTGTAGCAGTAAGTATACACTCAAGGACATTGAACAACCTGCTGGGCTGCTGGGTTGCTTTTGTCTTGGGGTTTGTCTATAGAATGTCTATGTTGTTCATGCTTCTAGTTAACTGCATCTTTCTATGACTAATTTAACAAGTGGCTTATTAGTTAAGTGTGTCTACAAAATACTTGTTATCGATTTTGCTTGATTTTGTATCTACTTTAGTGCTTGCTCATTCCGTTACATTTTTCTTGTTATTTTATTCTAAATTACAGCTTTTCCTTATCCAAGAGTTCAAATTCAAATATGATTCCTAAAGGAACAATTGAGGATAAATGTTAATTTCAAATAAATATCCTCTCCAAATTCAAAAAAAAAAAAATCTAAAATCAAATTTGATATTGAATCTGAATCCACCAAGCCAAATTTAAATCTAAATCGAAATTCATATTTGAACTTAAATGCAATTTTAAAAAGAACAACCAATTAGTTCTTCCAATTAGTTCTTTTACCTGCTTTACAAGTAGTTTTAATGGTGGTCATTTTTTTGATTGACAGTGGTATGGAGATCACTGAAGCATTGCGACTTCAGATGGAAGTTCAGAAACGGCTTCATGAACAACTTGAGGTACATGCGTAGTACACTCTTAATCTCAACATAAGTTGCTACGATTTTTGAAATTTCTCTCCAAATATATAACCATGAGAGAAATAACTAAACTTGAGTGCTCTTTTTTTTGTTGACTAAATTATCAAATCACTTCTATTGTGATAGATTAGGTTCCTCTTAATCTCATTACGAATTGCAAGTGTCGCCTATTTTATATCCTCTTGTTACAACTGATATGTGATCTCTATTTTCGCATCCTCTGTCCACAGATTCAGAGAAAGCTTCAGCTGCGAATTGAAGAACAGGGGAGGCGCCTTCAGATGATGTTCGAGAAGCAGAGCAAGTCTGGCGTAGACAGGCTCATGACACCTTCTAACCCAGATGAACTGATGACCCAAACTTCAAATGTAACAGAATCTCTTGCCAGGAACAAACTCCCGGAGAAGGATCAAGATGAAGCAGAAGCAGAAAATTGTCCGTCTGAAGGAAAAGCTACAGAAGGAAGCTCGACGGAAGTGGTGGGCAAGAAGCAGAAGTTGGCCGATCTTGAAGTATCCAACGACAGGGAAGCCAATGCTAGCGAGTCGCAATCCCCGCCGAGCAAGCGCCCCAGAGTTCAAGATGGGGAGCCTTCTTCAGCTCCTTTAGCATTAGACTAAAGTTATATTACAGTTGTCCGAACAAATATCAATGTAAGAAGAATTTCAATCATGTGTTGGAGTCTCATAGGAAGAGAGTTCATGGTTAGCAGCAGATTTAGCTTGGTAAGTATCTGCATATACTTGAGATGTACACCAGTGTAGGTGTCAGTGAAGGGATTTTTTGAAAACAAGGTATTGATAATTGAAATGCTTGTAATCCCAGTTTAAATCACTTGGGTTGTGTGAATCTGTGGATAGGGGATGCAATGTATATGCTTTACTTCATGAACTATACAACTAGTGTATTCATGCGACGTTTGCTGTTAGTAGTTGTGGTCTTCTTGTGCCATCACATTGTTGGTGGTGGTAATCAAGGTTTTGGTACTACTGACTAAAGCTGTTTCTGGATGCCTTATTGTGAGGGCTATCGGGAAGGTATGATCTAACGGTTTGGACTGTATGATCACGGAGTGAAATTTTTTTTTCTTTCATATTTTTAACAGAATAAATGTAATTTTTTGAAAATGCTTGCATTTACAATTGTATGGTGCATCATCATTTTGAAATTGAAATTTAATTTTGAATTGTGTGGAACTTTTTAGCTTTCTCCGTTTCAAAGCTAAAAAAAGGTACCACGAGACTATCGATTATATAAAGAGAAATTTTGAGTTGCAACCCACTTATTTTACCCTACTTCAAGGTGCACTCTACTGCTTTATCTTAATATAAGTTATCCTCCACATTTCACGAATTCCGTCTAAGACCGACGGTCAACGCGTTTGACCAAATTTTTAGGACAGAAATATCTCTGACCTCGTGGGAGAGAACGGAGGAGCGTCGTGGGGAAGCGGGGGCACGGGGGAGGAGGGCGGCACCATGGGGGTGCGGGGGAGGGAGGCGGCGCCGTGGACGAGCTGAGGGGCGGAAGGGGGGGGGGGGGGGTCTGGAGAAGGTGTTTGTGGTGGTGGTGACGGTGGTGGTGATGGCAGAGGGCTAAGCGAGACGGGAGAGGGGGGTCGACTTGGACGGAATCCGTAAAATGTGGGGGGTAACTTACATTAAGGTAAAACAGTATGGTGCACCTTGAAATATGACCAATAAAGTAGGGTGCGACTCAAATTTTTTCTTACATAAAATAGTGTTTTTCAGTATCACGAGACTACTGCTTACACAGAATTTAGGGAAGGTGAAGATATACGTAATCACACCTTTATATATGCGATATATAAAATATGTTTTTATAACTCGAATCTCAAGCTTGAAGGTAACCCTGCCTTGTGCCTTATATCTGTAACTCGGCAACTCATTTTACGGGATATCAAGTTTCGGAAATTCAAACAACATCCTAACATGTAAGTCATGGTTATGGTGTGTAAGTGGACCTACACACAAGTGACACAACCACCTCCAAAAGTCCCTTTGCTGCAAGGGGCTGTTTGGTATGCAGCAGCTGTGCTGCAAGTGAGGTAAAATAGAGGTAAAAATTCACTTTCAGTGAAACTGCTCACAGTTTCTTTATTTGCTTGGAGCTGCAACTCCGGTTGCAAGTGTCATATCTCTGACACTTTCACTTTCTGTCCCCTGCATTTCTTCCCCCATTCACCTGCATTAAAAAACTACCGCAACTCCCACGCAAGTGGGTCGACTACGGAGACAAACGGGTGGCGAAGGGTGTCACCCCCAGTTTTCAAATTAGGGGTATTTTCGTCATTTTTCAAGTTTTATAATTTTTAGGAATTTTTATTTATTTTATGTAATTTTTTGGGATTTATTTGGTTTGGTTTGGATTTTATCCAATTCGGACTCAAATTGGAGACCCGGGTAGCCTGGACTCTAGTGGGATCCACATACTAGCTGGACTTAGCCCACATACCATCATAATTAGGTTAGAAACCATAAACCCAATTTTTTATGGCTTAATTTGTCATTTTAGAGCTTAATTGGTTAATTAGAAACAAACCGAATCAAACCGAATTCAATTTGAACCCAAACTAAGTCTATTGGGTTTGAGGCTTATTGGATCCTACCCAAACCCATTCCCCCCCCCCCCCCCCCCCCCCCCCACTTGGCCGGCCAAGAGAGCACCCCCCCCCCCCCCCCCCCTTTTTCTTCTTCATTAAGTCAACTCTCTCTCTCTCTTTCAAAAATTCATTCTTTCTTCCAAGCTTTCTTCCTCCAAGAACAACCAATCTAGGTATGCTTCTAATCCCACATTTATTACACTTTTGCATTTAATTCCTTCACCAATAATGGAGAGGAGAAGATTCTCCACCATTTGCCCCTAATTTTCATAGGTTTCCTAAAAATCTAGGTTAGAGGATTAATTAGGGATTTTCTAATTAGAGTGGGATGTATATATATATATATATATATATATATATATATATATATATATATATATATATATATATATATAGTATTTATATATGTAGATATACGTGTGTGTGTGTGTGTATGTGGAGATTTGTGTGCGTGTGTGTATTGATATATATATTAGTATTTATATATGTAGATATACGTGTGTGTATGTATGTGGAGATTTGTGTGTGTGTGTATTGATATATATATATATATATATATATATATATATATATATATATATATATATATATATATATATAGTATTTATATATGTAGATATACGTGTGTGTGTGTATGTGGAGATTTGTGTGTGTGTGTGTGTATTGATATATATATTAGTATTTATATATGTAGATATACGTGTGTGTATGTATGTGGAGATTTGTGTGTGTGTGTATATATATATATATATATATATATATATATATATAGATATATATGTAGAGAGATAGATGAGAGGGAGGAAGAGGAGATAGAAGGAGGAGAAGCAACTGCAGCAGCAGCTAGCAGCCACTGCAGCAGCAAGCAGCAGGCAGTAGCAGCCACTGCAACAACAACAATGGCAGCAGCTGTTGCCCCCCCCCCCCCCCCCCATTGCCCCTATTAAGCCCCCAATTCAGCCCCTTATACCCCCCCCCCCCCCCCCCCCCCCCATTATATATATATATATATATATATATATATATATATATAGTTAGGTAATTAGAGAGTTAGATAGAGGAAGAAATTGGAAAGAGGAATAAGAAGAAGTGAAAGAGAAGAGATTAGAAGAAGTTGGAAGAAAAAGGAGGAGAAGAAGTTAGAAGAAGAATAGGAATAGGAATGGGAAGGGATTGGAAGAAGAAGATTAAAAAGGAAGAACTTGAATTAGAAGAAGAAGGATTAGAAGAATTAGGAAAGAAGGTTAGAATAGAAATTTGAAGAGGGAAGAGAAGTAGAAGTAAAGGAATAGGATTTAGAAGAATCGAGTTAGAGAACGAATTTGAGCCCGGAGTATCGGATCGCGATGAAACTTGGCGTGGGGCTAGAATACGTAAATTAGATTTTGCGGGTAAGCTCCCGAGTGGAAATCGGGGTCGTAGGGCGCCGGTATCGCGCCGTATCAGTGCGTATCTTGAAATATTCAAGATTTTGGCAACGGGCCGTATCGTGGACCGGATGTCCACGTTACCGAGGTATTTTGGTAGATAATATATGTATAGGCTAGTATCATACTACCCTGGGGAGATCGGGTCAAAATATCAAGCGTAGATAGGCTAACTAGATAATCGCCGAAGGTAGAATTTTACCCTTTTTAAGGGTAAAATAGGTAATTGGCCTATGGCCAAGATTTGAGTATCGAAGTCCAAGATGGACTTGGATATGTGTTGTAGAGGTTGGTAATGGGTAGAAATAGCCGTCTAGACCTAGTCTTGACCCCGGTTGACTTTTTAGACCAAAAGTCAACTATGGGTCAACACTTTGCCCAATTTAGTCCCAAATTCCATTAGACTTGCGCAGTTGACCAAAAGTCAACTGTTAATCACCATTGACCTAGAGTTGACCTAGGGGTGACCAGAGTTGACCAGAGTTGACCAGTTGACCAAAAGTCAACTGTAAGTCAACTGTTTACTCAAATTGACCTAGATTAATTCCGTTTGACTTGCGTTGACCCAGTTTGACCCAGTTAGACCTAATATGACTTAGTTTGACCCCGTACAACCTAGTTTGACGCGTCTTGACCTAGAATGACTTAATAGGATTCAAATTGATTTGATTTTACTTCCTAAACATAGTATTGATACGTCTTGTTCTCTATAGGCCCTCGAGACGCTGCATTTGCTCCGGTTGACGTACCATATCATATTTCAGGCGAGTACATTTTTTGACACTTTTCCAATTTACGATAACTGTTATAATTCATGTAATTAGTGTAGATATGCTTGTTCTCGACACATTGGTCACACGGATTGGTATTCATGGATTCCGACATGAGATGTTATTCTTCGTTATCTTGGTATATCCTGTGCAAGCCCCTTGTAGTTCTTGTGCAGTATATGGACACCGATTCTCGAGGAGACTTGCTCCCTTCTCGTGGAATCCCGTGTCGTAACGTGTCTTGCTTGGATCCACTCTACCAGTCGGGGACGGGGAGCACTAGTCTAGATATGTGGTCATTATCCGCCTTGTTTATTCTTGTAGACCTTGAATAATACCAATCCTACACTCCACGTAGGATTGGTGGATCAGTAGACCTTGTGCAGACCCAAGCCGGCCACATATTGTAGCTAGTACTCACACACCTAGAGATATGATTCTTGATTCTTGTACATGCCATGATCAGTTTACTTGCCTTGTTCTAGCTCTAGTTTTACAGCTTACCTTGCCATGATACTTACATGTACATTCCATGTTTTTCTTGTATATACTATCTATTTACAGTCTTGTAGCTTTTATCATATCTTGTGAACTGCTGTTAGTAGATTGTACTCGTTCCATCCTGACAGGATATGTTGAAAATATTACAGATGCAGATGAGGGAGACTATTGTACCTACTACGGTCCGGATGACGTAGTGGGCCTAGACCTGGAGACTTTGGTCCAGCAGGGCTTAGCTCCGCCTGACGAGACCTTACCACTTGCTTAGTTAGAGTAGGTCTTTTATACTGAACTTTGTCTCCAGCTACTTTTTGAGACTGTTGTTACTATGGACTGTATTAGAGACTTGGACTTGTATATATTCTTGTGTTGGACTTGACAGGTTATTATTTTATTATCGTCTTGTTGTCTTTATCTTTCAGTCTTTACTTTGTTATCTTAGAGTCGTGATTGAGTACTCATATATATATTCATTGCTTGTCCTCCGTTCGAAGTTGACCATATTCTCGACAGGTTTTGTTATATATATAAACTGTTTAGAGTAGAAAAATCTACAGCGTTCCACGCCGATTTTTCGGTGAGGGCTGGGCGTTGTCGCGTCACGTGCCCTTTTAGCGGGCGCGGGTCGTGACAGAGGGACCCAGGGAAGCTCGTCGCAGCAGAGGTCGTCGAACGTGGACGAGGGCGTTGTCTTCTCCGGCCACCGTCGTCGGCGTTGTCGTCTCCGACCACTGCCTGACTAGATCCAAGGAGATGGCAACGGAGAGAGGACTGGGAGGAGGCAGTGGGGAGCGGAGGAGGTAGCGATGGGGAGATTAAGAGATGGTGGGGCGAGGAGCAGATATTTTTTGAGGGGAAGAAGAATACATGAGGGAGAGAGAGAGAGAGAATATAAGATTTATAATAGATATTAATTTAATTTAGGGTTAATTAATTTAGTTAGTTTATCTAATAATTTTTTTTAATTTGTTTAATTTATTTAGTTTAGTTTGTCTAATAAAAATTACAGAAATTCATTTTTTTAAAAATTTAATATTCAATTATTTGTAGCACTTTCAACAACCATCCAAACAACCGAATTCTTTTTTATTTCACTTACATGAGACAAAAAGAATACTCTATCCAAACAGGTCCTTGATGTAAGTGTACTGCAACTTAATTTGCTTTAATACTTTTTTTTTTGAAGCAATAATTTGCTTTAATACTACTTTTATACTTTCAAAAAGTTACTTCAAATAGTTACTTTCAAATAGTTTTTTTTTTTTTTTTTTGAAATCCCACTCACACACACAATTGGGGGGCTCGAACCTTGCCCATCCCTCCGGGTGTCCGCTCTAATACCACTAGCCTAGAGAGCTTGGACACTTTCAAATAGTTACTTCCATCCAAACAGCCTCCTAAGTGGAGTTAGTTCCAGAAGTTTGGGATAACAAAAAGAAAACAAACCAAATTCGAAAGAAACCCTAATTTTCTGATCACCGACGGAGGAGGAGGAGGAGAAGAAGAGGGAAGATGCTGTTCCAGGTGGGCGGGCAAGGGACTCGGCCGACCTTCTTCGAGATGGCGGCGGCTCAGCAGCTCCCCGCCAGCCTCAGAGCCGCCCTCACCTATTCCTTCGGCGTGAGTAGAACTCTCTCTCTCTATATATCACTGGTCCGTGTCCGCGTCCGTGTCGCTTCATGTATGGCACGCATCGGACACGTCTCAGACGCTCCAATTTACACTAGTACTCGAACATCAGTACGGATAGTAGCGTTAGAGAGTTGGAATTTGAGGAATGACAATTCGAGAATTTGGGCGAAATTCAGTCATTTGATCATAGGAGTTTGAGAATTACAAGTTCAAAAATTTGAAAGGAATTTTTTTTTTGGAACCAAACAGCAAGAATTTTGCATTCATCAATTTTTGTTGCAAGTTTCAGTTATTGGTGTTAGCATGAAAGTAACAGTTGAACACAAAAGTAAAGGAGGAATCCGAAACTAAACCCCATTGATGCAAGATAATACTGCATTCGTTATACACCGATCAAGCCTTATCTCTCCAGAATGGGTAGATAGCATGGAGCACGGCTAGATTTCACGAAGAATTGGTGAGGTTTTAATGAGTTGGTGCCAAATTGCTTGCCAGAGCACGTGAAGGCTGTGCTGAATGGACATGAATATGACACATCATGATAAGGATACGCTAGCACAGGCACAGTATTGGCTTCCGCATGTCCTAGTGTATTTTGGAGTTTCCGTCCTTCGTATGGTAGACCCGAGAGAGGGCTTGCTATGAACATGACTAGTATGGTTGTCTCGTGTGTAACTTGTGTATACAAAGCATATGCATGGACTGCTACGACAATCCGTCTTCAATCTTCTTTTAGTAACTCTTATTGGAGATAGCGTGGGTTGCATACTTGGCAATGAAACCAATAAAATAGTTATTGGACACTCTGATTGAAGAGGCCGAAACTTTATCACATCTATGCATAGAATTGTTGCATTCACCATTTATTATTCGAGCCTTCTCTCATTAGAAAGGCGTAGATCCTATGGAGCACAACTCCATTTTGGAAAACAAAAACAGAAAACAAAAAACGAAAAAAATGGTACTATGGAGCACGACTCCATTTTAGGATGGCCATCATCATGACGCCAACCAACCAATTGGTACTGAATGGCTTGCCAGCGTTTGCAGGAGTAGGGAGGACTTGCTATAAACCTCCAAAGATATTTGAAGAATAGGTGGATCCACTTTTAAAGTCATACATTTTAAGCTTGTAAAGATCCTATGGAGCACAACTCCATTTTGGAAAACAAAAACAGAAAACAAAAAACGAAAAAAATGGTACTATGGAGCACGACTCCATTTTAGGATGGCCATCATCATGACGCCAACCAACCAATTGGTACTGAATGGCTTGCCAGCGTTTGCAGGAGTAGGGAGGACTTGCTATAAACCTCCAAAGATATTTGAAGAATAGGTGGATCCACTTTTAAAGTCATACATTTTAAGCTTATACAACTGAGAACCAACTGTCCGAAATCCATTTGAATAGTAATGAGTCTAAATCAAGAGGCAAGATGATAAGATTTGATATAGGTCACATTCATCCCTGTGGTATGAATCGTATGATACACCAAGCCGGATGGAATTGCAGTCTTGTTATTCTTTTTCATTAGGGAATAATAAAAGTGAAATTTATAAGACCTAGCAAGCCCAAGATTAGTGGATGGAAAATGGATGGTGGCTTCAGAACATGACTAGGGATCCCTAAAAGAATTATCCCTTGGTTGGAGAATGAAGGCAAATTCTCTTTTTAGGTGAATATCACCTATTACCAATTTTTCTCTAGTTCTTTTATGAACCTCATTTTTCAATTACGTCTAGATTGTGCTCTATATAGACTAACTACTCCTGTTATGGCTTGTAGGTACTTGCATTAAGAAGACCTTTCCTCCACAAGGTCTTAGATTACGATGATGAGTTCTTTGCCTTATTGATGATGGTGCTTGAAACTCACAGTTTACGCACTACAGGTTCTTTTCTATGATACTTTCTAATCCGAAGGTTCTGTTCTGTTATATTTTTCTATTTTTCTAAACTTGATTCTGTTTTCTCTAGTTTGTTGTCTCTGTAAATGTTGTATCTTCTTGTAAGATGGAAGAAGTAATCTATTACATACACTGTTTTTATTTTGATTGTGGTTTCTATGAGAAACTGAAAGTTTTCCTAATCTTTACCATTCGTTTAATTGTTGCATTCTGTTGTCACTTTTAGCTGCTTGTTTTGGTGGAAACTTGTGACGACAATAACACCGACAAAGCATAATACATTAGTTTAAGTGCACTATTGATATATCTTTGGCCTACCATCTTTCTTAGCTTCCTTGCTAGGTCAACCATATCAATACAATATTTCTGTCATTCAGCTTCAATATAACTGGTTCAGTTTCTGAAGTTATTTTATATGATTACTGAATTTCAGCAGACCATGCTAGAATTTTGGTGTACTATGTATTTTGTCAAATTGCCAAGCCATGGATCTTGGGATTTCTACAGTTCTATGAACATTATATATTGGTTTAGCATGAAAAGGTCACACAAGTGAAAATCGATTCTTAAAGGTAAATTTCATGTGCCAAGAAAGATACTGTCTTATACATTTTCCTTGCTTCTCTACTTTGTGGGTTGTGTGATCCTTGTTTTTATGATTTTTGGGTGGGGAAAGGCTTGAAACCAAGCTAGAGACAGTGACAGATAATGAGATAATAGCTAAGTGAAGCCGAACTAGAAGCAACATGTTAGCCAAACATTAATGGATCTTCTACTATAATGTGTGGATATATTCATCCTATTTGCCAATTAGTGAAAGCATCATCTTGCCACTTTATTAAGATGGGATGGTCGTAAACAAACTAAAAATCTGAACTATAAAAATGTGAACACCAAAACATAAAAAGATAAGTACCTAACCACCCTTAGAATCATGCATTTTATGTAAGAAGTTGATTTCATTCTCAAATTCCGGTATGATTTTGTCTAGGGTTTCACAGTTTTGCTAGAAAAAGGATGTATTTTATAGATCTTTATTTATAGTGATTGTTATGTTAACTCTGTGCTCTTGTTTTGTTTTTAGTTCCACACTAGCTTTTTCGCATTCCATCTATTATCTGTTCTTATTATATTTCTTCATTTTAAATATTGTCCATTTTTAACTATAAAAGGAACACTACATACCTGTATGATTCAGAACTAAATGGTACCTGTGGTTCAAGTGGATTTTAGACTTTCTATGTATTGGGCAATAGTTTACTTTTTCATTTTATAGTAACCATTTGCTTGATGCAGAAGGATCTTTCATTAATATTGTTGTTAAAATAGTCAACTGATGTATACTTGTATAACTGGAGAAAGTATGTCCGAAAGTTATACATCAGTATCAGTTTCTTGCTACATTGGTTATTTGGAAAGGCATGTCACTCCTAATAGATATATTTGCCCATGTCTTTGTGGATATGATGAATTATGTGGTTAACTTGCTTTACAGCCTTTACTCGAGTGTTACCCTCTAGTTGATGGTGGGGAATGCAACAACGAATCTTTACAAGAAAATGGTTGACCATTTAATTTAAAATGAACAACAATGCATTATAGAAGTACTATGTTTGTATTGCTACTGGTACTTAATCATGTTCACCTTCTACTGCTTCTTGTGATTGTTTTTGCATTTATGTAATAGGTCCCACCTTGGATGCTGCTGCTTAGTTATTATATTCATTGGTTATTTGCATCTTCTCACCATAGATCTAAGGATATAGTATAATGGCTCTCACTATTATAAAAATTATTTCATTGCTTCATCACACCCATTCTGTAGATCCATTCGTAGCAATTTTTTTATGAGATCTTTTGATGAAATTTCATTTGCTATTGTACTTCTCTCAGTTCATATCACATGTATAAGTGGGTATTGTAAGTTGATTGTCCGCAGGATAGCTCTTTAAAGTAACATTATGAGGGTTCTAAAAAAAATCATCTATCTTGATTATCAGAATTGAATTCCAAGTATCTTGATTTTGGGGTGTTAGCAAGTAGTAATTATGTAGATATTAGCTGAATAGTCTTTTGTGTTCTGCTGTGTTTTGACGTACTTTTTTTCTCTCCTGTTGTGTATTTTACCAGATGCTTCGTTTTCAGAGTCATTGTATGGTCTACGAAGGAGAGCAGTTGAGCTAAGAGCGAATAACACTTTTTCAAATCTGGAACCAAATGAAAGGCTCAGTCATTCTGGTTTACAAAAGCACCAAAAAGTTCTCTCAGTTGCATTTCTGGTATGATATTCTGCTTTCAGCTGCTCAACGATGTTTTATAAACTGTTGTTCATGCTACTTCCCTTCTGGTCTGCACACATTCGTGCTATATGTTACGAGTTTTGGTTAGATGGCTGGCAGGACTTTGACAATCCTGTTTAGAACTCCATTTTCACTCTTTGCAAAGCTTGTCCATATGCATATATCATAGTCTATCCTTGTAAGGTTATCAAGCTAATTTCTTTAGTAGAAAGGTCTTACTTGCTGATGCATGCAGACATTACTTGATATATCATATACACACATTCCTTTATCCAACCTTCTTAGTCTTACTGGCAAGGTTCTATATGGCGGTAGGCGGGTGCGCGGCGGAGAGAGTCCGCCTACCGCCTAGGCGGAGAGAGTCCGCCTACCGCCTAGGCGGTTGATATATTTTGGACATTTTTTTTTTACTATTTTACCACAGTTTTTTTTTTGTTTTTGTGTGCATAATATTGCATATTTTAAAGGTGTTCCATGCATAACTAAGTTGTAGAACGAAGATTTATGAAGTTTTAGTTTTGTAAAAGTGAACCATAGGTCCATAATGCTTGCAAAACCTTTTGGCCAAAACATTTTGTTAGGTATTGCTCCGCCTAGGCTGCCTATGCAGCCTCACCTCCGCATATGCCGTCAAACCTCCATTGGCCGCCTACTCCACTGCCTACCGCAAAAGCAATGCGGAGAGAGACCGCCTACCTCCTAGGCGGCCGCCTCAACTGCCGTTTAGAACACTGCTTACTGGTCATGTCATCATTTTCTTTTCCTTGTCCTTATTGTGCAAATTTTAAGAGTATAATGTTTTGTTTTGTATTGTGGACTTGTACACACATGATAATGCCTGTCAGTGGTATATAAGCCTTTAAAATCTTAAAAAAGCATGCATTTATGTTCCTGTGGTATGCAACTTTCTCCTAGTGTGTTATACCCCTAGACGTACAACATTTTTTCCAATTCATTTTTCTTTGGAAAGTGGATCTTGGGCTTGATATCTGTAAACCCTATCAGCAATGACACACAGAAGGTGTGTATGCTGATATACATTTTCATGGGAATGTACATGCAAGAAAGGCCTGGAATATGTGTCCGAGGCTTCTTTTTTATCCATTCATCCATTGTCATTGGCATCTTACTACTTCTTCTACCAATCACCTCCCTCTGCGTGCATGTGTGTGTGTGTCATGAGACAAATATCATTGATTGCTTGTCAAATATCATAAAGGATAGTGCATTTTCAAATATGTTTTAGCAATACAGTATTCATTACATTCTTGCTTGTAACAGAATATACTCTTAACCATTCTGATCAATTGCATATTCATCGAGACTTATTTCGTAATTTTGGTTGTTATCAAATTTTGGGAGCTCTTCGTACGAAGGAAAGTTACAGTTCTTGGATAGTGGAATACGACTTTCATTTCTACTTATGTTGATAGTATATGTTTAGTAAAATTGCACATTTCTGTGTCATTTATCTACTACCATCTGGCCCTCCTTTCTAGTCTTATTTTATATTTAAGATTTCCTGATGAGAATATAAATGCTGAATGCGGTTGTGAAGGAAAAAAGATTAGTCATTTGCAGTTTGATTATCAAGATGCTATAATTAATCACAGTTGCTTTGTGTTACATGATGAATAATGGAGAAAGCTTCTAAGCTTCCAAAACCGTTACTTTTTCTACTACCCTTGCAATACATTAGTTAGCACCTTAAGGAAGCAAATTGTAATCAAGCTACGTACTTGCAGGTTATTGTGCCATATTTTAAGTCAAAGCTAAATTCAATCTACAATAGAGAAAGAGAGGGACGTCTTCAAGCAAGTATTTGGGGCAATGGTGATGCAGGGTTGGATGAGTCAGGCTATTTCCTGGATCAGGGAGTAACCTCACTTGCACCACTTGAAGCTGTAAGCTTAGAAGGATCCAGTATGACAAGCATCAGAAAGAAAATTGTGGCAATCATTGGTGCTTGCTACCCATGGATCCATGCAACTAATGAAGGTATGCAATTTGCTCTAGTCAACTTTTGTCCTCATCCTTCAATGTTTCGAGTTTTTTTTTTTCATATTCTGTTGTGAACTATCTGACTTTATGTAAAACTTGTGTTTGTAAATATCAGAAATGCCCATTGAAAACTTGTAGGTTTGAATGGTGAAAATCTGAAATTTTGCCCTATGAAGGTTCATGGAGTTTTTGAGTACAACGATGAGTATAGTTAGCCTTGTCCATTACTTGACCCTATAGCCATTCAAAATGCCTGTATATTTAATATCTTAGATGTAGCAATGATGCATGCTTTTGCATCATGAACCAGTTCTTGTGGATAAGTGGAATCTGTGACCGTGGTCAATTAGCTATTTTAGTCGTTGGAGGTCTTATGGATCCTCACACGAGTGTTACAAATAGTTTAGGTCCTTTTGACAGAAATAGCACCCATGGTAAATTTCTGATCTTGGAAAAGTAGAATAAGGATATACAACAAGGGCAAATACTTGCGCAAACAGACACCCTCGTCTGGTTCATCATGAAAAAGCATGTAATCATTGTAGCAAGGTACTAAACTAGTCTGAAAATTGAAGCCCCAACATGGCTATAACATGACATGAATATTGTTAAGAAGCAAGACTGATGTGAAGTGTGTTCGTAAGAAATTCTGCAATTTAGGGAAGGGGCAACAATGAGAAAAGAAACCTGAGCTTGAATTTTCAAGTACAAAAATCAATCTGCTGCAGTGTACATCTAATTTATCAGCAACAGCTCTCCAATCGAAGCAATATCTATCTTATTCCAGCACAGCAGGAGCATATTTTGTGTTTGAGACCTAAGAGAGGTATCTAGGGTTCATAAAAAACTAACATAGAAGGAATTGTTATATGATGTTAACTATCAAAGGAAAGGAGAAAGTGAATGTGGAGAGGCTGGGATAGACATAAGAGAATTCTGAAAGATCAAAGGTATAACTAGAGAGCTTGGAGCCTCTTATCCACCGTATACCATCCTTGTTAACAATTCAATTCTCAAAACTCGTGTTTCTCTCTAAAACACCCCTACGTATTCTCTTGGGGAATTCTATTAAACTAGGACTTTACTAATATCAGTCTAGTGGAGTTCCTCTTGGAGGTCATTTCTCATTTATTGATTGCACTTGTCGGGGTTACCAGTTATATCATTTTTTCAGCTAAATGGTTCCACCCTTTTTGAGCCTTATAATATACCAAAGATCCTTGAAAGCCTCTTAAAGCTTAAAGTTGTTTCTGCCTTCATCATGTGCGTTCATCTAAAGCCTTTTACCAATAGGAGTGGAGTTTGTCATGGACTAGAACTCTAAACCAAGAAGGCTCGATGAAAAGATCGACCAGATTTACGTTTATTTTGTAACTGATGTACCCTTGAGTTGGTTCCATATGCCAAGAGAAGGGCATGCCAAAGAACTTAAAATACCATTTTCCTGCTAGGAATACATATCATGTGTTCGTGCTTGTCGTACAGTTTATGCTAATGCAACCTAAGACACCCTCCAAAATATGTTTTCGGATTAATCGGTTTGAGCCCCCCCCGCGCCCAAAAAAAAAGAAGCAATATATGCTATATGTCATCAAAGTATTAACTTAAATACCCCCCAAAAAAATAATATATATGTAATATATGTCCTTGATATGCACTTTTTCTGAAACTTCTTCTTCTCCTCTTTCTCCTCTTTCTCTGTCGGTTGATTTTAGGTTTTGAAAGAACTGAATTTCAGGTGGAATTTTGATCTTTTTTATCCGTTTTTTTAACTGAGGTCTAGTCGGCCGACCAGGTTCGTCTAGTCGGCTGCCCAGGTCTGATTATTGCTTGAGCCGATTTTTTTTGCCGACTAGCCCCTAGTCGAGTCGGCAAAGGCCGACTACCAACTAGTCGAATTTTTACAACAATGGTTTAGACTTGCAAGCAAACATTGCAATCAATAGGTGCTCATCTGGAAAATCACAACCATAAACCTGCTTGGTTTTATTTGAAACTAGTAACTTACATGCCACTTTTCAGCAAGCAGAGCTTTTCCATAATGAAGAATACTTTTCCCACCCTTCTTCTGCCTTTCTTCTGTGTTACGTTACCCTAGTCACTAACTTATCGACCGGGTGCATGTCCATACACAATGGTGTTTATGTGCGTGACTCGGGTTATGAGCCGGTATTAGGTTGGGAGGGTTACGAGTTGCATGAGCTCTACTGGTGGCAATGCAAATTTTCACCAATTTATTATGCCGGTAAAGATGGTTAGGGAGCTAGTCAAAGACAGTACACCTGTACCCAGCTCAGCCAAGGAGCTTTTAATAACACTTGGTTTCATCATTTATCTTGTCTGTTAGGTAGCATGGATACTGATGGTATTCAAACCTGATGCCATTGATTACAATACATCATTCTAATTGATGACTAACAGATCATTACATCTTTTTGGGCTGTCAATTCTAGCCTATCCTCTTTATATTTGGATATCATTGAGGATATCTGTTATTGTGATTTTCAACAACAGTTGCACGTACGTCGGCTGCATCAATTATGAAATTATACACGTGATTGTACTGGATAATTGACCTCAACGGGTGTCTTGGACTCTTGGTCTGTATCTTCCATAGTGGATATAGATTTTGAACGAACTATATATGTTTTTGCAGGCTTATCTTTTGCCTACCAACTATTGTATTTGTTGGATGCTACTGGATTCTATACCCCGGGACTCCACATTCTGGGAGTTCATGTCTGTCGTGCAACAGGCCAAGAATTGGTACGGAATTTGGATATTTTTTCTCTTGCAAATTTTCTGCTAGACATGCAATTTATGGTTCTGTTACTAAGATTTTGGAACTTTATGGTGTGTTTGGGAACTTTTTTGGGGAGGAGAAGGAAAATTTGAGGGAAAGGAAAATGAAGGAGAGTAAAATGACAAGTAAAGTTAATTTTTCCTTCTCTTGTATGGATGACCAAAAGTAGGAGAAGGAAAAATTTAAAAATATTTTTTTGTTTGTTTGTGGATAAAGATATAATTACTATTTAGTCCTTGGTTTTTTCAAATCATAATTTATGCTTACCTTTTTGAGGGGTAGTTGGGTAAATTTTTCCAAAATCCCCTCTTTATTTTTCTCCCACTTTTGGGAGGAGATTTTTTCGTAGGCCCCACATAGTTTCCCCCCTCGAATTCCTCTTCTCCATTTTCCCTCCCCCTTCCCAAAGACTATTACTTTTGATTTTCCTCTCATTTCCCCCTCAACTTTTTTCCTTCCCCTATTTTCCTCCCTTCCCAAACAATATCTTAAGGGGCTGTTTGGTAAACCGGAATTGGGACTGGATTTGGTCCAATTCCAGGAAGTGGATGCAAATCCTTTCTTCCTCTGTTTGGTTCCTTAGGATTTGGGGGGACAGGATTTAGAAATGCAGTTCCTGTCCCCTGGTTGTTTTCCTAAAAATTCAACTTTCCACATCCATGATTCTTGCTTGGATGTGGGTGGATTTGGAGGAATTAACACTAAATAAATGTTAGCCAACAAATTAAGACTAATAAAATTCTTTACCAAAGCTTGACCTCCGCCTAAGCTCCCATGTCGTCGTCTCGCCTGCACCGGTCCGCGGTCTTCGGAGGCCGACCTCCGCCTGAGCTCCGTCGTCATCTCCTCTTCTTCGTCGATCCGCAGTCTTCGGAGCCCGACCTCCGTTGTCGTCTCGCTCGTGCGGATTCCGTTGGTGTTGCTTGCCGTCGTCTTCCCGTCTGCAGCGGCCGCGTGATGGTGCTCCCATCTCTTGGCATCCTCCCTCTGGAAGGAGGGAGAAGAAAGCTCCGATTGATTTTTTTTTTCTCAGATAGAGGAGTTAGAAAATGGGAACGGAAGAGAGAGAGAGTGGTTCTGAGAACAAAATGAGAATAGTCTTGCCTGTCATTTAATTAAAATATTTTCATTCCCAATTTAATTAAATAAGTATTGGTATTAAGTAAGTATTAATTAAGTAAATGTTTTGGAGCATCTCATTTGCAATTTAATTAATCAAGCAAACATTTAATTAAAGTATTTTCAATTTTTTTTTAATTTGCAACACAGGAAAAAAAATCCTAATTAAAAAAATTGGGAATAATTGGTATTAATAAAATATTAATTAATTAAAGTATTCATTTAATATTAGATATTTTATTATATAATTTAAATAATTAACTAATTAACAAAATGTTTTATTAATGTTAATTAATTAAAATAATTATCATAATTTTTATTATTGTTACGTGCTTTCTCACTTTCCACTTTTCACTTATGTATCCTTACCAAACCCCTTTGTCCCCTACTAGGGGGACAAGTAAGTGCATGGATTCCTACCATTATTTTTTCATTGAAAGTCAAAATCCAAATCTAAATCCACTTCCTGTTTACCAAACAGCCCCTAAGCATTGTTGGGATGCTTAATACTTTTCATGCACTTATCTCGAGAGTTTTTGTCTTATAAAAGTTGGCTCTTTTCATGTGAACTGAAAACATCCCAAGAAAAACAAGTGTTTGTGAATCAGACTTCAGAAGGATTATCTTATAAATGGAGTTCTTACTAAGAACTCATTATAGCATAATATATACGTGTCTTGAGGAACTTTTACAAGGTAAAAGTAGCAGATTGAAGTTTATCAGCAAGATTTGAAATTTTGCCTGAACTTGATTGTTTTTCTTGAAGGGAAGATAATACAATTTTTTAATATCTATAGCTTCTAGATCCATGCAATTGAAACATGGAACTGTTTCCGTGCTGTGAATTGTTTGCGAAAAATTACGGCAGCAGAAGGGACCATGAAGATAAATTATGACAGCTAGTTATGGAAATGCTTGTGTTGCGAAGGTATACATGCAAAAATGGACTTTCGGCTGAAAGTCTCTATGTGCTCGCTTGGGACAAAGTTCACTCATACATGCATTTGCCAACAAGAGTTCGTGTTACAGTTGCTCAGTTCATCTTGTTTTATGCCTCCTTTTGTAGAAGAAATTGTATCGTTAATGTGTGCTGAGCAAATTAAACCATTTATATTTGGTTATTTTACTAATCAGTGTTCTATTCGATGCATTGTCAAGCAGATGGATTCATCTTCTAGAATATCAAGAATTAGAAATAACGAGCGTGAGAGGTTACGTGGTCCTCCTTGGTTGAAGGTATGTCGACAAAGCTATCTAGAATCCACTGTTTATAAATGTGTGAAATGTTCAGTGCCAACTATTACCATATCTGTTTGATTGTCGCTTGTCGTACTTTTGCAGGCAGTGCAGACAGTATTGCTCAGCTGTGTTTACACTGCATTGGATTATGCACAAACTGGTTTAATTGCTGCTGTTTTCTTTTTCAAGGTCAATGGATGTTCTTTGCCTCTAGAAGTTCTGACATGAATTGTTTCAACGAATCAATCATCAAGCAAGCCTAATTTTCTTCTATACAAATATTAAATTATAGTGTATGCAAACACCGGTAGCTTCTTTAAATTTATCCAAGGAATGACTTGCTCATCTAACTGTATAAAATATTCTAATGGATAGCAGTTTTTATTGCCCCTCCCAATTTCATTGATTTTGTTCATGCATCATATTATATATATGCCTAACTTTTAGATAAAACTGTTCACTGTTGGGAAAATATGCAGAACATGGAAGTCATATAATTTTGTCACTGACTTTCCCTGTTGAATGATTAATGTACAGATGATGGAATGGTGGTATCAATCTGCTGAAGAGAGAATGTCAGCTCCGACTGTCTACCCCCCTCCTCCTCCACCACCTCCCCCAAAGGTAAGCTTGTTTACCATCCTTCGTCTTGAAAGTTTCTTTTGCAGGAGGTGCGTGCAAAATACCCTTTTTACCAATGCAAAACTACTGTCATCTTCTAAGCTTGGCCAGTTCCCCAGGCTTTGTTTGCTTTGTATTATCAAATGTCCGTTAGTATTTGGTTTAGATTTTTGAAATGTGGGCTGCAAAGGAGTTGCACGATATTCTTACAGTTGGGGCAGCTTCCTAATTATAGTTAAAATCTTTATTAGTGAACTGGCAATGCAACTGTTGCAAGACGTTACCAGCTTTATCTGTATGTTCTATCATTGAAACTTGAATCTCTTAGGGGACGTTTGGTATGCGGAATACTATATAGCCGGGAATATAGAATTCCCGGTAATCAAATTCCAAGGAATTAAATTCCCTGGAAAATTGCATTCCCATGTTTGGTGACAATATAAATATTCCCAAAAATAATAATAATAATAATAATAACGAAATAAAATGAACAAATATAAAAAAACGGGTAAAAACGACAAAAAAATGGGTAAAAACGAAAAAAAAAAATGGTAAAAGCGACAAAATAACAAAAAACGACAAAAACGATGAAAAACGACAAAAACGATGAAAAATAAAGGGATATTTTGCAAAACCTCCCCTAAATAATGGACTAATTTGCGAAATACCCTCTAAAGATCTCGAATTGGTAAAACCCCCTTTCCGTCAAGACGCTGTTTGATTTTGGGTGACGTGGCAATTCGTGTGTGTTATTAAGTAAGAAAATAAAAGTTAGACGAAAATACCCTTCCCCAAAAGTCCGCCCAAAACCCAACAAGGAGGAGGAAAAATTTCCTCCTGAGAAGACGTTTCGACAGTGGAGAGAGAGAAAGAAAGAAGGAGAAGGAGGAGGAAAAATTTTCCAAAATTCTGGCAAAATTGGAGGTCTGAAGGCAAGGAGAAGGCTCGAAGGAGAGGAGAACCCAACATGCAGTCTCTAGATCCACGAACGTTGTAAGTTTCTTTTCGATTCTGTGTTATTTTTCGAACATGCAGTATTTGTTTCTTCAATTCTTTGTTTTCCTTCGATTCTTGGTTTTTAAACCAATTGTTATTTCTTCGATGTTAGATTTGGTAGAAATTTGTGCCCTAATGTTAGATTTGGTAGAAATTTGTGCCCTAATGTTAGAAATTTGTGTCCTAATGTTAGATTTGGTAGAAATTTGTGCCCTAATGTTAGAAATTTGTGCCCTAAATTTGTACCCTGTTTTACAAAATCTGTGCCCTAAATTTGTACCCTGTTTTGCTAATTTGTAGTGCTAGAGTAGATTTTGGCAAGAAACATCTACTCATTCATTATGGGGGCTCTTGGCCGAAAGAACAGCCATTTGGTGGACTAAGATACTATGATTACAAGAATGAAAAAGTAGTAGATTTTGGAGTCTTTGATGGAGATGAATTGTGTATGCTAGATTTGATCAATGGGATGGGAAAGTATCTGCATGGTTTGGGAGGGCTAATAACATTTCAATATTTGGAGGGTGGATTTTAATTGATGCAGATGGAGACAAAGACTTGTTGAGGTTTTGGACTGGTTCAGATCATGAAGGACCTGATAAAGTTCATTTATTTATGGTGCATACCAATCCAATTAAGGTAGCTACAAATGAGGGAGTTGAAGATTTGATAGTTAGGATATTTTTTATGCTTTCTTATTACTTGTTCTGGTCAACATTTAGTGGCATGGAACCTGGTGCTTCTCAAACAAGAGGTAGAGGCCCAAATGCTGCTGGAAGAGGAGTTAATGTGCCTCCTTATACAGGGGTGGGTGCAGCTGGAAGAGCAGCAACAACAGCAAACTTTCATAGCATGTATGGATTTAAAGCTGATGGCATGAGGGAAGCAACAAGACCCCAATCCCAGATCTTCAGGCCACCTAGATGGAGGCCTTAACTGCAGTTGTACTTGGTTTTTTTTTGTTGTGGACATTTTGTACAGAGGTTATTCTCTGCTTTAAGTATTTTGTGCAGTGATAGCATGTAAAAGTTTGTCTTTTAACTGCAGCTGATAGCATGTATTTTTGGGTTGTGGACATTTAGATACTCTGGAAAGTTTGTCTTCTGTAAGGATTCTATGTTTACATACTATGGACATGAAAGAGAAGTCTTGCAGTTTGTCTTTTGTAATGATACTATGTTTGGTGCATGTATTTTTCGACAGTTTATGGATGACGGCTGATTACCTAGAGTGTATGTCTAGAAACTGTGGACATGAAAGAGAAGACTGCAGCTGATAGTTGATAGCATGTTTATATATAACAAATGTCTATTTTACATTGATCTTCTTTTCATTTGGTCTAACTTCAGTGAACCTTGAAACTGACCACACAATTCACCAATCTCTTCAGGACAATCTTTGGCCCAATGTACACGACTACCACACTTAGCACACCCCTTTGCTGAATGTTGTCTTGGTGGTGGCAACTTCACAGCTTCATCTAACCACTGGAATTCAGCACAATTGAAGTGTTGACATCTCAAAAATCTTCTGTGCGGATTAGCTCGAGTGTTTCCTTCCCAAACTCTTCTTATCCCGTCACATCTTCGGCATTTTGAGTACATAAATGGGCACCCTATTGCTGAATGTGTCGACTGGCAACAAATTTGGCATTTAATCTGATCACTTTCATCAATCTCATCACTTTCATCACTCGATTTCTGCAAATTTAGAAATTAAAAATTAGTGTTTCCTCCTTACTGTAAATATAATAATTTGTGTTTCCTCCTTTAATGGCAGAAATTACCTCTTTCTCTATAGATGAAGGAGCACCCCCCATGCTTGTAGGAACCTGATCTTCGGTAGACAAGTTGCACGCTGGAAGAGGATCAAGTGAAAGAGGAGGAGGATGATCGGTATAAATAGGTTGGAGAGAGGAAGAAGATGATCGGTATAAATAGGTTCAGCAAAGGAAGAAGATGACCGTTAGAGAGAGAGAGAGAAGACCGTTGGAGGACCCCTGCCACGTACGCAGGGGTATTTTCGTCTAACTTTTATTTTTTTACTTAATAACACACACGGATTGCCACGTCACCCAAAATCAAACAGCGTCTTGACGGAAAGGGGGTTTTACCAATTCGAGATCTTTAGGGGGTATTTCGCAAATTAGCCCATTATTTAGGGGAGGTTTTACAAAATATCCCCAAAATAAAAATAAAAATCGGTTAAAATGACAAAAATGACCAAAAAAACGACAAAAAAAAAAAAAAACAAAAAAGGGTAAAAACGACAAAATAACCAAAACACGACAAAAACGACATAAAATCGGTAAAAACGACAAAAAACAAAAATGCGGCAAAAACGACAAAAAATAACAAAAATTCGGTTAAAAACGACAAAAAATGACAAAAAAAATCGGTTAAAAAACGAAAAAAAATCGGTTAAAAACAATAAAAAATCGGTAAAACGACAAAAAATCGGTTAAAACGACAAAAAATGACAAAATCGGTTAAAACGACAAAAAATGACAAAAAATCGGTTAAAACGACAAAAAATAACCAAAAAGCGACAAAAACGAAAAATAATCGATAAAAACAACAAAAAAGGACAAAAAATCGGTTAAAACGACGAAAAAAATCGGTTAAAAACGACAAAAAAAAACCTACAAAAACGACAAAAAAATCGCTTAAAACGACAAAAATTGACAAAAAAGCGACAAAAAGGACAAAATTGGGTAAAACGACAACAAATAATCAAAAGTGACAAAAAAAGACAAAAACTGGGTAAAAACGACAAAAAAATCGCTTAAAACGACAAAAAATTGGTAAAACGACAAAAAACAAAGCGATAAAAAACGACGACAAATAATCAAAAAGTGACAAAAAAGACAAAATGGATAAAAAACGACAAAAAAATCGTTTTAAACGACACAAAAATTGGTAAAAAACGACAAAAAATGACAAAAAAAAAAAAACGATAAAAACGACAAAAAATAATCAAAAAGTGACAAAAAAGACAAAAAAAAATGGGTTAAAAACGACAAAAAAATTCGCTTTAAATGACAAAAAATTGGTAAAAACGACAAAAAAATGACCAAAAACGATAAAAACGACAAAAAATAATCAAAAAGTGACAAAAAAGACAAAAAAATGGGTAAAAAGCGACAAAAAAAATTCGCTTAAAATGACAAAAAATTGGTAAAAAACGACAAAAATGACAAAAAAGCGATAAAAATGACCAAAAAAATAAAAAAAAATGTTCAAAACTAATCAAAATTGATCAAAAAAGGAGAAAAAATTTAGACAAATTTTTTTTTCCCGGGCAAAAAAAAAATACCCACCAATTCTCCAGGGATAGAATTCCCATGTTTTGTGGGTAAACTATTTACCCGGGTATTTATAATTCCCGGGAATAAATTTTTTATAAGCCAAGCAAACGTGGTAATAGATTCCCATCTTAAATTTTTCCGGGAATAAAAAAAAAATACCGCGTACCAAACGCCTCCTTAGGCTGATAGACCACCCAACATTGACACAGTTGATGAAGCAAGTCCGTTATTTTACATTATACCAAGCTCCTCAATCTTCTAATTTTTTTACTATTTTTATGTGGATAAAAACATAGTGGATATCATGTATAATTAGATCATTATGTTGTTGTCTAAGCTTATAATTTACTGAGTGCCAGTTATGTTACCCTGATGATTTGTTGTAGGTTGCTCAAGATGGAATTCCATTGCTACCTGACAGAACACTGTGCCCTCTCTGCTCCCAGAAACGGGCTAACCCATCTGTTGTAGCTGTTTCGGGTTTTGTTTTCTGTTATGCTTGCATATTCAAATATGTTTCACAGGTCAGAATCTCCCCTATGCACGCCTTCAGCATGAGATAAATTTGTATCAGCTCCCGTGTTGTGATGATCTTCTTTTTGTTTTGCAGTATAAGCGATGCCCCGTGACATTGATGCCTGCATCAGTTGAGCAGATTAGGAGACTCTTCCATGATTTATAGTAAAGATTCACAGCTAGCTACAGACACAATACTGCCCAGCATCAGAAGTTTCGATCTGTCGTGTTCCCTTATTTTGGTTAGGCTCCGAAACTTCTGGGGATGAGAATCTGGCGGTCTTCCTGGGTTTTGTGATGACAAGCAGGTGCTTGCAAGGAAGAAACATGAAACCCATGCCATCATTAGTTACTTCACCAATAATGAAGTAACTGATAGTCAAGGACGTTGTCCTTCAAATGTCTACTACTTGGTTGTACAGTGTGGCCTCTTTTGTGAGCTTACATGTACTTGTACATTATTACAAATCCCATTGTTTTTTGTTCTATTTTGCATAAGGCTCCCAATCATACCAGCCTATCCTCTTCTTGAACATATGTACTAATGTTACAAATGTAGTATAGTTCACAAATCTGTTTTTTTCACTTCCCCCTTTGATTGAAAGACGTCGCATGCCTTTATTTCTTATTTTACAGGGTTTTTTTTTTTTTCATATTTAAAAGATGTAAATAACTTATGTTCAGATTTGGGCTAGTGAGGAAGCTTTATTTTTATTTTTTTTTCTCGGATCGATATTCTCTCGGACTACTAATTCCAGTGTGTATATATTAATATATGGATGTGGTATATAGTGTCAACATAAACAATTTAGAGTATATATAATATATATATATATATATATTATATATATATATATACTGGAATTCGAACTCCTGACCACTCGGGCTGCATGCATCTCTCTTGAGCACTATGGCTAGAGGTCATTTGCA
>JANAVB010001997.1:5275986-5383486 GCA_029216955.1 Iris pallida
AGAATCTGGCGGTCTTCCTGGGTTTTGTGATGACAAGCAGGTGCTTGCAAGGAAGAAACATGAAACCCATGCCATCATTAGTTATTCACCAATAATGAAGTAACTGATAGTCAAGGAGTTGTGTCCATTCAAATGTCTACTACTTGGTTGTACAGTGTGGCCTCTTTTGTGCGAGCTTACATGTACTGTACATTATTACAAATCCCATTGTTTTTTGTTCATTTTGCATAAGGCTCCAATCATACAGCCCTATCCTCTTCTGAACATAATGTACTAATGTTACAAATGTAGTATAGTTCAAAATCTGTTTTTTTCACTTCCCCTTTGATGAAAGACGTCGCCTTTATTAGTATTTTACAGGGTTTTTTTTTTTTCATATTTAAAAGATGTAAATATACTTATGTTCAGATTTGGGCTAGTGAGGAAAGCTTTATTTTTATTTTTTTCTCGGATCGATATTCTCTCGGACTACTAATTCCAGTGTGTATATATTAATATATGGATGTGGTATATAGTGGTCAAACATAAACAATTAGAGTATTATATATATATATATATATATATATATATATATATATATATACTGGAATTCGAACTCCGACCACTCGGGCTGCATGCATCTCTCTTGAGCACTAGGCTAGAGGTCATTTGCAATATTATATATTATATATATATATATATATATATATATCCGGGTTCGTAGCGCGAGTGGCACGAGGGGGGGGGGGGGGGGGGGGGGGGGGGGGGGGCTCTCGGCGGGGAGACCCGGGACGAGCCCCCCCTCCCGCATCAACCCGGCTGGGGTGGCAGTGGCCACGGGGTTGATGGGGATGCCCGGAAACGCAAAAAAAAAAAAAAAAAAAAAAAAAAAAAAAAAAAAAAAAAAAAAAAAAAAAAAAAATATATAATATATATATATATATATTATATATATATATATATATATATAGTCAAAAAATACATATTAGGGATCGAATTTCTGCTCTTAAGCATCCAGAATGCTTCCAAAATAGTAGTCATTAGATATGTATTTTTTTACGGTACAGATAGATCCTTAAACTATTTAATTTTTTGCGAGGTTTGAACTAATGTGATGGTTAAAAAAAGATAATCCAATAGCTGCTATTTTGGAGACATTTGAGAATACTTAAGAGTTGAGATATCGATATTTTTTAATATATTTTTAATGATTCAATTGTGTTATTTCGGAAATATTTGGGGATGCTTAAAATGGAGATACCAATCGTTTTTTACATATTTTTGTGAATTTTTAACTAATTTGTATGGTTAAAAAAGAATCAAATGAACGTAAGATTGAGGATTCTTAAAGCGGGGATTCCGACCGTCTTCTATATATTTGAGTGAGCAAACGAGCATTGAGAGCCCAGTCCAATATTAGGTCCAAGAAGAAGGGCCCAACCAATGCCAAGGGCTGCTGTCCTTTCCCCCTTTATATTCTCCAATAAGTAGTCCATCAAGTTCCTTCTCCTTCTCCCTCTCCCTCCATCAATCCATAGACAAAAGAAAGTGATGGCGGAAGTGGACGGAGAAAGTGATGGCGGAAGTGGCGGAAGTGACCAGGAGAATCAGCAGCAGCCGGGAGAAGCCATCGGCTCCACAAGCTGGAGAGGAAGTGGACCTTCTGGACGACAAGCCGAGCAGCAGGGGGGGGCTGCGTGGGGGGCTCCCTAAAAAGGCCTACACCTTCGACACGTCGAAGAGTTCGGTGGTGGTAACAATCCCAAACCCTAACCCTACGTTTTCTCCTCTTTCTCTTTTTTCTTTAGGAATCCTCGATAAGCCAGATCCGGAAGTACCGAAACCCTAAAATTTTTTTTGGGGGGGGGGGGGGGGGGGAGATAAAAATGATTCTTGCCGCAGCTTGTATGATCAGATATTCCGACCGAGCAAGCTTCCGGCGAACGCGGACTTCCACTGCTTCAAGAGCGGGATCGAGCCCAAGTGGGAGGACCCCGAGTGCGCCAATGGGGGGAAGGTGGTCCATCACCAGCTCCAGAAAGGCAGCCTCGACACCATGTGGCTCGAGACGTGAAAACCCTAAGCCTGACCCTAATTTTCTATCTAAATATTTGATTTCGTATGCATAGTCCTATAAAATTTCCAATTGCATTTACGCGCTAAAAAAAATAAATAATCTTTTTGCATAGGAACCGACGAGAAAATGACTGAGATTTGAACTTATAATCAAAAGATCTTATTCCAAAATAAATGTTTTTGTGGAAATCTAGATAAACTTAATAATCTTAATGCATGATAAACATAGCAAAAGTGTTCCCAACTGCTAGCAATGGGGGTACTTGTGCACAATGGGACAATATTTTTAACGGTATATGTGTATGCAGTGTTGTTTGAAAGGGTGTACATGGAACAATGAATATTTTAGAAGTTTGAAAGGTTCCCTTTTTTTGCATCTGCAAGATACTTGATAATGTATGCAGTGTTGTTAAAGGCGTCGCGCAATCAACAAAAGCTAAGGTGTGTTTTTTCACCGCCTAATCCAAAGGCAGGCGATGTATCTTCTCTAGACGATGCCTAGGCGATAAAGACTCCAAAGGCGAGATTAGGCTAAGGTGGTAATTTGGCAAGCCTCGGCACACACCTAGGTGTGTTGGGTGTGTTATGCAACTTTTTTGGGCTTTGTTTGAATTTCTTTTATAAGTTTATGGACTTGTTTTGTTTTTAAAGTTGTGTGCTTAAGTTTTAAAGTCCCAAATAATCTTTTTTAAGTTTTAAAATTAGAATTTACTAACTAAATAGGCAAATAAAAAGGAGAGAAGATTGTGCATAATTGAGATTTCAATTTCGTTGATGATTGATGATAATGTTTATGATGATCTCTTAGACTTAGATGATCAAGATGAATGATGGATGATTGAGTAGGAAGGGAAGAATTCTCTAAGTTATTTAGGAATGTGGAACATTGGCTCATTGATTAGCTTATGTTTGTTTTTTCATTGAACAATTTGTCTTCTGTCATAATGACTTATACGTGAAGTTATTATTTTTAAACTTAATGTTGTGTTCATAGACTATTTTGTGATTTTGTAAGTTAGTTTGTAGTTTTCATTAGTACTTTGGTATTAATTACTCATTTCTTTAGTTTATTGTCTACAAACTCAAGTTTGATGAGTTTTTAGGGATTTGTGACATTTGAATAACCTAACATGAGCTACAAGAGTCACAAATGTGTTATGAAAGGGGAATTTGAAAAGCTGTCAATGTGACGCTTTTCTTCTCCATGCGAGGCTAGGCACGCCTAGGGGCTCCCAGGAGATGAGGTGAGGCTGTTTGCCTAGGACTGCCTAGATCTTTTTAAAACAATGAAATTCCTATGATATTTATAAAAACATTTTGCGAAGGTGCCCGTTTCACATAATAAAATGACATTAGAATTTGTAACGGAAAGAATAATATTTTCAAAAACAGTTATCTTAGGGCTCGTTTGGATCAAGTTTTTGTATTCATAGTAATAGGTTTCAATTCCTTTCCATGGGAAAGGAATTCAATATTCCCATACCCAGTTTGGTTAGGTTGGGAATAGGTAATTCAAAATTTTTAAAAATTTTATTCATGTTTGGTTTACAAAGAGATAGAAATATTAATTCATTTAGTTTTCCTTTAATACCCTTTCATTAATTTCATGATGATTTACATGTTTGGGATAGAAGTTGAAAATTTGAAAATAAAAAGAGGGTATAACCATCCAAACAAAATAGCCAAACATCATTCCTAGGAAAGCAAATCTATTCCCAAGGGGGGGCTTGGGAATAGCTTTCCCAAGTCAATGGGAATAGCTTTTCCCCTAAGCCCCTCCTATTCCCTCCTCATTCCCAATCCTAAACATACCAAACATGGGTAAGGAATTCAAAAACCCATTCCCAAGCCACAAAAACTGAACCAAACGTCCACCTTATGGTTATGTTAGTTGATTACTAATGGTGATTCTAAAATTGATTGTCATAACAAATATTCTCAAACCTAAAGATAAGGTACTCAAGCACAAAGAAACATTTTTCATGTATAGATGCAATTGGAAGTTTTATAGTGGTATTGCATGGAATAATGAATGATTTAGAGGCCATTGTCACGGACTTAGTGTTTTTGCTAGCACTTCGTCCCGTGCGGCGCACTGTCTTTCTCCTCAAAGACTCGTGCAAGCCTTCCCAACCCGCCTTAGCTAGATCGCTAAGAAAATTAGAGTAGTGGAGCAAAGATGGACTCGTAAGGTTCTTTATTGACTTGGAGAATGCTTACAATTTTTAGGTGGTGAGGAACAAATGAGAGCCTCCCCCTTTATAAGTGCTCATAGAGCAATACAAGAAAAGTCCTGGAAGGAATATTCCAAGGATTATTACATTCTACCATAACTGGAATGGCATATTCCAGGTTTATTCCCTAGCGACATAAAAGGAAACTTCAAGGGTCTTCCAGAAGCTTCTTGGGCCTCCTAGAACGATCTTGGGCCTTCGGGAGAGATCCACAATCTTCTAGAGCCTTCCGCCATCTTCTAGAATGTTCTGGAAGCTTCCCGCATAACCTTAGTCCGCGAAAAGGTTATGCAACTGGGCTCGGGCGGGGTGCAACTTTGGGCCGTTACATTCTCCCCCACCTAAGGCGTTGACACCCTCGTCAACCATGCTCGCTAGAAACGCCTGGATCTCGGCTTCGAACTGATGCAGCGTATCAGCACATTCCCAGCTTGACTCGCCGTAAGGCAAGCCCTTCCACCGGATGAGGTACTCCACATACGGGACACGCCTCGTCGCCGAATGGTCCTCCTGTCCAGCACGGCTTCACCTCCTTGTCGAAGGAAGTCGTCATGGTCGCCGTCGGTCGCTTCGGAACTCGCGCTGGGGATCCTCCAAGTCTTCATGGTACGACTTCAAGCAACTGGCATGGAAGACTGGATGAATCTTCAGCTTGGCAGGGAGTTCAAGCTTGTAGGCCACCTTGCCTACCTTCTGAGCACGGGGAAGGGCCTTCATACTTCCGGATTAGTCCTTGTGCACCTTGCGGAACACCTTGAACTGTTGCGGTTGTAGCTTCACCAGCACCATGTCCCCCTCCTTGTACTCAACCGGCCTTCGCTTCGCGTCGGCCCACTTCTTCATCTTCCTCGCGGCCTTTCCAGAAATGCCTTGGCAATGTCCGTCTTTGCCTTGAAATCTGAAGTGAACTGATTGGCGCGGAACTTCTACTCGAGGACCCCGCACTCAGCGTGTGCGGGGCAAGCGGTTGGCGACCCATCACCAACTCGAATGGACTGCTGTGCGACGACTCGCTCCGTTGAAGATTGTAGCAGAACTGAGCGAGTCGAGGTGATGCACCCAATCCCTCTGGTTGGCACTCACAAAGTGCCGCAAGTACTCCTCGAGTAGCGAGTTGACCCGCTCGGTCTGCCGTCGTCTGCGGGGTGGAAGCTGGTCGAGAAGTGTAAGTCCGTCCCGAGGATTTGAACACTTCCGTCCAGAACTCCCCGTGAAGCGGGGGTCTCGGTCGCTGACAATGTTGACCGGGATGCCCCAGAACTTCACCACGGGGATGAACAGTCGCGCGGCCTCCTCTGCTGTGCAGTCCGTCGAAGCAGCAATGAAGGTCGCGTACTTTGAGAACCGGTCCACCACCACAAGAATGGACCCAAGCGCCCCACTTTCGGCAGGGCGGAGACGAAGTCCATCGAAATGCTCTTCCACGGCCGATCGGCACGGGAAGAGCTCCAGCAGGCCCCGGGCTTCTGATGATCCACCTTGTCCGTTGGCACACAAGACAAGTGCGAACATAGTCCTCCACATCCTCGCGCATGCGAGGCCAGTAGTATGCGGCCTCCAGTAGCGCCAAGGTTCGCTTCTGCCCGGGTGTCCAGCCCACTTTGTGTCATGACACTCCTTGAGCAGCTGTCTCCGCAAGCCACTCCACCTAGGCACGACCACCCTGTCGCCCTTGGTGTAGAGAAGTCCGTCTTTCAGCCAGAACCTTCTCGTCTTGCCCTCCTTGTCAAGCTTCACTATGGCCAGTGTTAGTGGGTCCTCATGATTCCCACTCGAACACGGTCCAGAATGTCCCCTTTGAGCAAGCACACGATGCGAGCTCGGCCTTCCTGCTAAGCGCATCGGCACCTGATTTTCCTGTCGGGTTTGTACGCAACACCATATCGAACTCGGCTAGAAAATTTTGTCATCTCGCCTGCTTCGGAGATAGCTTCTTCTGGGACTGGAAGTAGCTCGTGGCAACATTGTCCGTCATGACACGAATTTGGTGCCGAGGAGGTAGTGCCGCATGTCCTCAAGCTATGCACGACCGCGGTCATCCTTCCCCTGCACCGTGTAGCGCCGCTCAGTGTCATTTAGCTTGCGGCTCTCGAACGCGAGGGGTGTCCTTCCTGCACCAACACCCCACCGATGGCGAAGTCGGACGCGTCCGTATGCACTTCGAACCTTGGAGTAGTCCGGTAGAGACAAGACCGGCTCCTTCGTCACAGCCCGCTTCAGTGCCTCGAATGCCTCCTCGCATCGGGACGTCCAGCTCCACGCCCGATCCTTCCGCAGCAGATCGGTCAGAGGGCTGTGATGGCGGAATATCCTCGGATGAACCGCCGGTAGAGTTCGCCAAGCCAAGGAACGATCGCAGCTCCGCGGCTTGGTGGGAGCCTCCCACTCCGTATGGACGGACCTTTGCGCCGTCCATCCATATCTTGCCACGTCCGATCCAGTGCCCCAAGAACGACACCTCTTCTTGTGCGAATGAGCACTTCTCCGCTTGACGAAGAGTTCGTTCTCCCTTAGCACCTGGAAGACAGTCTTCAAATGCTCGATGTGCTCTCCATCGTGTTTGAGTCACGACGATGTCGTCGAGGTAGACCACGACGAACCGATCCAGGTAGGGATGAAAGAGCTTGTTCATCAAAGTACAAAAGTGCAGGAGCATTTGTTAGACCAAAAGGCATAACCAAACTCATATGCGCCATACCTCGTCACGCATGCCGTCTTAGCCTCGTCATCCTCCGCAATCCGGACTTGATAATACCCGAGCGCAGATCAAGTTTGGAGAAGTATCTCGCGCTTCCCAATTGGTCGAACAAGTCCGCCACCAACGGGATGGGATATTTGTTCTTGACGGTTACCTTGTTAGTGCACGATAGTCGATGCACAAACGAAGGCTTCCATCCTTCTTTTTCTGGAACAGCACCGGTGCACCATACGGGGCCTTTGACGGTCTGATGAATCCGGTGTCAGCAGCTCCTTGAGTTGCTTCTTCAACTCGTCCAGCTCGGGCGGGGCCATGCGATATGGAGCCATGGCGGGCGGCTTCGTGCCCGGCTCCAACTCGATGGCATGGTCTACCTCCCTCCGCGGAGGTAGCCTCTTCGGCAACTCCTTCGGCATGACGTCCCCGAATTCCACAAGGACGTCATCGATCTCAGGCGGAAGATCCCCCTGCACGGGCGCCTCCTCCGTCTTGAGCACAGCAAGGTAAGTCATCTCCGTGTCGCATCCCCTTCTTGAGTTGTAGTGCGGAGAGAGCCTTCCCTTCGTAAGCTCGCCTCGTGCAGTTGTCACCATGCACGGAGAGCTCTCCTCCATGATCCCGACGACTCCCAGATGAGGCATTGGGACCGCCTTTGCCGAAGTGAGGAAGTCTATCCCAAGGATCATGTCGAAGTCGTCCAGTGGTGCTGCCGTGAGACTGGTGACACCCGTCCAGTCTCCCACTTGGATCTTCACCCCTTTGGCCACCCCCTGCACGGGGCGCGCCTCAGAGTTGACTGCCTTTATCGTGCTTGAGTCTTTTTCCAGCGCCAAACCTAAGCGTCGGACCTCCGCGTCCGAGATAAAGTTGTGGGTAGCCCCCGTGTCGACCATCGCCCTGGTGTTGTGGCAGTTGATCTTCACGTCCACGTACATCAGCTCTCGATTCTGGGTCTTGGACACTACCGCCTTGCTCTTCAAAGCATTCAACAGGCGCAGGGCACCCATGTGAGCCCCCTTCTTAGGCTCCATGTCCTCGGCCTCCTCGTCTTGGACCGCGTTCACCCTCTTGCCCTTGTTCGGACAGTCCCGTGCGAGGTGATTTCCACCGCACACATAGCACTCGATCTTTCGTTCCGTCGAAGGCTTTGCTTGCGGCTTGTCCTTCGGCGGCGGGCCTCCCTTTCTGTTGTTCTTCTTCGCTCCCCCACCATTGAACTTGGTGGTGGTCTTTTCCTTGGGCTTTGGGGCATCGCTCCGTCGATACTCCATCAGCTTCTCGGCTGCCGCAACAGCCGTGTTCAGATCTGACACATCTTGTCTCTGCAATTCTTGTGCCGTCCATGGTTGTAGACCCTCCTGGAACGCGAACAGGCGATCCTCTTCCCCCATACTGGAAATGGTGAGCATTAGGCGGGTGAACTCCGCCACATACTCCTTGATCGTCCCGGTGTGCTTGAGTTGACGCAAACTCCGTCTTGCGACATACTCCACATTCTTCGGGTAGAATTGAGACTTGATCTCCTTCTTGAGATCCTCCCAAGTCTCGATCTTGCAGAGTCCCTTTTCTATATCAATGCACCTGCGTCGCCACCACAGCGTAGCATCATCAGAAAAATATAGGGACGCTGTGTTTACCTTGTCGGTCTCATCCTCGATGCGGACCGCCTTCAGGTAACGCTCGACGTTCCAGATGAAGTTATCCACCTCCTTCGCGTCCCGTACGCCATTGAAGGATTTTGATTCTGGATACTTCACCCTCTGCGTCGACTCCCTCCTCGGAGTCGGACCACCAGCAATGGCCCTCTCGAGGACCTCCGCCTTGGTTTGTAGCTCCTTGCGTAGTTCAGCAATCTCCGCCTTCGTGGCCTTTCGTTCCTCCTCGAACTCGGCCTGCATCTCGCGGAGATGCTCTCGGAACTCCGTCATAGCCGTGGCGACATCCGCCTCCAAACCTTGGGCGAATTCCTCGTGAGCCATTTGGTTATACTCCACTTGATACTCGACGCCCGTCACGCCCTTCTCCAGCATCTCAACCCGGTCCGCCAACTCGCCAAGAGTCCGTTCCAGCAACGGTTCCTTGTCCTTGCCCTTCTTCGAGGTCTTCGCCTTCTCCTTAGGCGATGAGGGTTGTGCCGGTTCCTCGTTGATGATGGCTTCGGTCGAAGACATGACGGCGATCGAACCTTTGCTCTGATACCACTTGTCACGGACTTAGTGTTTTTGCTAGCACTTCGTCCCGTGCGGCGCACTGTCTTTCTCCTCAAAGACTCGTGCAAGCCTTCCCAACCCGCCTTAGCTAGATCGCTAAGAAAATTAGAGTAGTGGAGCAAAGATGGACTCGTAAGGTTATCTTTATTGACTTGGAGAATGCTTACAATTTTTAGGTGGTGAGGAACAAATGAGAGCCTCCCCCTTTTATAAGTGCTCATAGAGCAATACAAGAAAAGTCCTGGAAGGAATATTCCAAGGATTATTACATTCTACCATAACTGGAATGGCATATTCCAGGTTTATTTCCTAGCGACATAAAAGAAAACTTCAAGGGCCTTCCAGAAGCTTCTTGGGCCTCCTAGAACGATCTTGGGTCTTCCGGAGAGATCCACAATCTTCTAGAGCCTTCCGCCATCTTCTAGAATGTTCTGGAAGCTTCCTGCATAACCTTAGTCCGCGAAAAGGTTATGCAACTGGGCCTCGGGCGGGGTGCAACATTTGGGCCGTTACACCATGCATGCAAAAAACTGTTCTTCGTATTGATCTCTAACATTATATGGTCTTTGTTTCTTGTAGTTGATGGCTCTAATTGGAGAGCAGTTTGACGAGAGCGAGGAGATATGTGGCGTTGTTGCAAGTGTTCGCCCGAGGGCAGACAAGCTCGCGCTCTGGACCAAGACCGCAAGCAATGAAGCTGTTCAGGTATTATAATGGCTATTATAGGCAAGGGTTCAGTTATTATTGATGAGCAAATGAAAATATATGTAGTTGCAACCTTCTAGCTTCTAGTCGTTATTACCTTTTAATTCGTGGCTGACCCTATATCATTGAAACAAGGCTCTTTTGATATCTCACATTTGTATTTGTTTGGTTGATTTTGCAGTATGTCTATGTGGTTTATTTCTTTATTTTTTTGTCAAATATTTTTAAGAAATGAGACTCTAATATATCAAAGTTGTGTTTTCTAACTAGAGATACCACAAAAAACACTGAAATGAGCATATGCGCTGTAAATCGTCTCCATGCTGCTTATCATGCAGTACACGGACACAACAAAATATATGTTTGTACACTTCAAAATTTCTGCACTGTGTTTGTTTGTGTGGGCAAACATCCAGAGGAAATTGCTATATACTGAGTTTGTGGTTGACATATGATCAAGTAAATGATAGGTCCATGCTTGTATGGAGCTTTTGATGCTGAGTCGTGCTCCACAGATGATTCCATTATGTTGAACAAAGCTTAGTGATGATGGTTATGGTCCCAAAGACGGATGACAATATGTTATTTTGAGAACAAGTATAGTGATAAGCCCTTGTTTTATCCGTACTTCGAAGTATCGGCCGATATTGTCACGATACAGCCGTTTTACAGTATCAGTTTTGGCATGCCCTCCCGATCCGTTATCACCTGCTACCAATACCATCAGGGTCCCTTTCCGAACCAATTCGGCAGAGAAAAAATAATGAAAAGAAGACTGAAAAAATAGTACCAACACAATGATTCAGTTGTGCCGAAGATTGACAATGTTACCGAATGTCAATAAGATTCCTTATGGATAAACTGTAACTATTAACATTCGTCGAAGTGTAGTAAATAAACAATAATATAAATTCATAAGAATCATCCATATTGATATTATCCATTCAAAACTATTTATTGTTTTTGTACTATGTCTAAAGTGATGTAAATGAACAATAATATAATATTGCAGGTAGAATAGTATTCCATTTAAAACTAACCAGAAACAAATATAAACATATAATTATGTCTAATGTATTAAATGTTTTCTAGCTTTTTAAAATACTATTTATCACTTTTGGTATGAAATGAAAAACGCGATACTTTGATCCGAACAGCCGAAACAAATCAATTCTTATACTGATATCTTGGTTTTAACTTTTATCCCGGTCATAGAGAGTTTTTGTACTAACACAGGAAACTTGTGTCCAAAGTAAAGCCAGTTTGGCAGTATATGCAAAGGGATGCCAGTTTGGATAAGGGATGTTATACAAAGTTGCAATATATGGAGACTGATGTGGTGTAGTGCTATCCAATTTGGATTCATCATATAAGAGGCATGCTGGATTTTTCTTTAAATGTAATTATAAGAATACAGTGTCATGCAACATAGTGATATGCTACCATCTAAGTTTTTCTCGTTGGATAAAATGAGCACTCTTGATTCATGCCTTGGTGGATCAACGAGAGTACATTCAGAACGCTTTATAAGTCGAGGGAATTGTTAATAGCCAATTTAGGTTGTCAGCTAGATGTTGGTAGAGATTTGTTATAGTCTTACAGGTTATAGATACTATGTCACCAAATTCTGAGGGATGTAAAAAAAACATGGAACCTCTTCGAAGGTAGGTTAAAGTAGGATAGAAAAATAGAAACATTTCACCAAATTCTGAGGGATAGAAAAATAAAAACAATGATACAAGAGAGCAAAGAGGTAGAGGCATCCAAATAAAAACTCAAATTCCTTAGCATCTTTGATTGTGAACAGAGGTGGACATCAAGGGGATGAAGGATTTTGTTCTTTAACTTAGCATTGATATAGGTGAGATTTGAGTTGAATAAAAGTTACATTTGACTTTTTTTTTACTATGATAGTATTTAGTAGAGATGGACACTTGTATTACATTTTTACATAGATAAAGACGTGTCTTACAACAATGACAACAACAACAACAAAGCCTTCATCCCAAATTTATTTGGTCGGCTGTTTGAATCCTCTTCTTCCTTCCGGTTAAGGGCCATGTACTCCGTAACTTTCACAAAATCTACATCCTTTTTTAGTACTTCGAACCATATTAGTTTAAGCCTACCTCATAGCGGTTAACTACTATATTATCGCTCTTTCTTATCAGAACATCTAATTTGTCTATGTTGCGTATGTCTCAGTTTTCTCTCATGTTGTCCGCAATTAACGCTAGTCAACTTTCTATGAAAATACTCATTTCTTATCATATAATTTAATGTGTTGCCTCTCATCCATCTTAGCATCCTCATTTCGGCTACAATAACTTTCTGGACACGAGTTTTTTAATTTTCCAAAATTTTGATCCATAAAGCACGATTGGTCTTATTTTAGTCTTATATAATTTTCTTTCAACTTCAGAGGTATCTTGCAATCACAAAGTACTTCAGAAACAATGTTCCATTTCTACCATCATCTTTCAATTCTATGCATGACATCTTTATCAATCTCTCTATCATGATGAATAATTGATTCTAAATACCAGAAGGTATCACTTTTAGGTATTATTTATCCATCTATATGGACTTATTTCTCATTGATTTCAGATTGAAAGTACATTATATATACTATGTTTTCGTTCTACTAATCCTTAAAATTTTAGATTCCAAAGTATCTTTCTGCACTTCTATTTTAGTATCTAACCATTCTCTACTCTCATCAACAAACATAATGCATTGTGGAACCTCTTGGATATGTCAAGTAAATTCATCCATAACTATTACAAAAAGGTAAGGACTCAATATTGATCATTGATGTAAGCCAATAGTAATGGGGATATGATTACTATCTCTTCTAATAGTTTGCACGGTTGTCGTAACTGTGTCATACATATCCTTAATAATCCCTAAATAAGTACTAGAAACTTGTTTCTTCTTTGAAATTCACCATATTATCTCCCTGGGAACTTGATCATATGCTCTCTAATTAATAAAAATCATATGTAATTGTCTCTCTAAATCTTTCAATTATTCTTCTAATTAATTAAATAAATAGCTTCCATAGTAGATCTTTTTGACATAAAATTAAACTAATTCTCTAAAATTCTAGTCTCTTTTATGAATCTTTGCTGAATCACTTTCTCCCAGAGTTCCATGATATGATCATGAGCTTATTCCTTGATAGTTATTACAACTTTCTATATCTTTTATGTTCTTATATATATGTTCTATAATGCTACTTCTCCATTCATCCGACATCCTCTTAGTCCTTAGATTCTTTGTTAAATAATTCATTAATCCCACTGTTGTAAAAATTTGACTAGTCGGCCGACTAATCTCCGACTAGTCGGTAGTCGGCCTTCGTCGACTTGACTAGGGGACTAGTCGGAAAAAAAAATCGGATCAATCAATAATCGGACCTAGGCGGCCGACTAAGCGGCTAGAGGGGCCTAGTCGTCCGACTAGGCCTCATTTCCTAAAGATGGGTAAAAAAGATCAAAATTCGACCCAAAATTCAGTTCTTTGAAAAATCTAAAAGCAACCGACAGAGAAGGAGAAAGAAGAGAATAAGTTACAGAAAAGGTGCATACCAAGGACATATATATGCGTGTATATATATATATTTTTGGTACTTAAGTTAATACTTTGATGACATATATGATATAGCATATATATTGTTATTTTTATTGCATATATATATATATATATATATATATATATATATATATATATATATATAAACTAGCAAATGACCTCTAACCTAGTGGTTAAGAGATGCATGCGGCCTGAGTAGTCAGGAGTTTGAATCCCAGTGAGAGCGATTCCAGAAACAAATTTACCTGGTTCCAATATATATATATATATATATATATATATATATATATAAATATATATATATATATATATATATATAAACTCAAACTGATTAATCCGACTAGCCCCCGACTGGGTCCCCGATTAATCCGATTAATTCCTAGTCCCCGCGAACCGACTAATGGCCGACTAGCGATTTTTACAACCTTGATTAATCCACATCAAACCTCCCCCCCTAAACATTTCCAAAACCTCCCCCCCCAAAAAAAAATAATAAAAATAAAAATAAATAAATATAATAATCTTAGTCCTACAACTTCTCTATTTTTTATTTTGTTTGATGTTTCTTTAACTTCAGAAATTCTAATTTTACGACAATAGCAATATGACTTATCTTGAGCTAACTTTGAATCTAAAATAAGTTTTTCTAGATTGCTCTCGTTAAATATCCTACGAATTACTAATACTTTTTGGTCCTCGCCCTTGATGCACTTAATATTACCCAAGTCTCTACTCCTATTCCTACTCATAGCAAACCTATAAATATCTGTTTCTTTCTTCTTAATCTCTTATATAAACGATCATGGGTCTTAGATTTAATGAAATAAATAATTATAGGCCTTAGGTTTATCTTCGTTGCTTTTTTTTTATTATCCTTCAAAATTAGTAAATTCCCTCATTTTAACTTCTATCATATGGTTCTCGGGCTTTTCTCCACCTAGTATTTCTCTTCCATTTCATGATACTATCCAAGACCATGAACCTATGTTGAGTGGTTAGGCTCTCCTTGTATACCTTAACAATCTTTACATGCTAGTCTATTAAGAAAGTAATCTATGTGGCTAATATTGGTTCACTCTTAAAAGTATTCATCTTTTTTCCCTAAAACAAGTGTTTGCTATTATAAGATCGTATGGAACTACAAAATCAAGAATTTTATTGTCCACTTCATTCCTGACTCCATACTATAACCTCCACGCACACTATCACAATCGTTGTTCTCATTTCCAACATAACCATTTAAGTCACCTTATATATACAACTTTTTACCTCCAGGTATTCCTCGAATCAAGCTATGCATATGTTACAAAAATATCCTTTTCGTATTTTTATGTAATTTTGCTTGGGATGCATATGCACTAATAACATAAATAACATCCTCTCCTAATAATAACTCTATAATTATGATTATATCTCCTATTCTTTTAACATTTGCAACATATTTGTTAATTATTTGTCCACGAGTATATCCCTACACCATTTCTATGTGTCTTTTCACTTGTATACCAAATTCCAAAACTACTAGTATTAATTTCTCTTGATGTCTCACCTACCTATTTCGTTTTCGGTTGACAGACTATATTAATCCTCCTCCTAATCATTGTATCCACTAATCATCTTCCAACTCTCATGCACAAACTTCTTACATTGTTGCTTCATGTACCATATTGTTCCTTGTCAATTTTTCACAATATTGGAGTAGCAGTGTATGTTGTTTCTGGGGGACACTCTAGTCCATCCTTGATCAATTGACATTGCATCGTAGTGGTACCGATGTGATGCATCACTTATGAGTGGCGATCTAGCAATCGATCCTTGCTCATTTTTCATTGCACCGGGTGGGAACAATGCAACATGTTAATGCCGGGGGATGCCCTAACAAAAATCTTGGCACGAGAAGGCAGTTATATATATATGTTGTATATACATGAACTTGACATGAATATCTATGTGTTTGAGTTTTTGTTTGTTTAATAAGGAACTTTTGATTTTGTATGGATATATTAAAACCTTATGATATTTGCCAAAGGACATAATACCTTCCCTTTTTAGATATTATATATAGTTCATGAAAGTGGATAAGTCAGTATGATTGAGACAATTGTTGGACACATATGGTACGTGTCACGTCTACCAAGTGTCAAACAAGAATAGGCACAAAATTTTTGTAGGGCGAATGTGCTAATTATCATAGCTTTTTCAACCTGAAGAGAGCAACTGTATGGCCATTTAGCTGTAACGACTCTTGCTTCAAAACATCTTTAGGACATGAATGTCACTTTGGTTTTCATCTCTAAGGTGATTAGCTAATTACACAAAAAAGCATCTTTTTCAATGAATTGTGCTTGTTTAGCCTAAAATAGTTGTTATTACCTACTTTCAAATGATCTCTTCCCTTTTTTCTAGCCTCGTTCATGGATACGTGCTCCAAAATGGTATTCCTTCTCTTTCCATTTTCTCAAATTGGTGGACCATATTTTTGTCCGTTCTCTATACGAGTCCTCTCCCTCCTTGTCGTCAATCCATGCTTTTGAGAAGGTGTGCCAAATCCCCAGATGGTATAAGAAAAGGGAAATGTATTTCACGGTGATGCTGATTATCAATTCACCAGGATCTCATCTCATTGAAGGCAAGTTTATCACCATATTGAGAACAGCAGGGAGTGCATTTACAATCATGATGAGAATATCTGCTTGAAAAAGCTGCTGTTATCTGCCGAATGTAATCGTATTCGTCAAGCCATTTCTGCTAGCAGACTTACGTGACGTGACCAAATTCAACTATATAGTCTTTTGTCTTTCTTCTCTTGAAGTGGCATTACCAAATTGGAGAGGAAAAAAGGGAGATGAAGACAGTAGGAAAGCAACCTTCAAGTGTTTGACAACATGGAAAATCTGAAGTTGTGGCCTCTCTCTATCTATCGAAGAAAGGGCAGGCTTAACATTCCTTTTGTGTCTGTTCTAAGCAATAACTGGCGTCATATCACAAAGAAGATTCTTATATAAGAAATTATTTCTTCCATAGATGTATATGTTCTGAGATGGTACAATATTCCAGGAGAGGAGTGCAAGAGATGGATGATAGAGAGGGCTACCTTCATGTTCGTGACATATAAAGGTCGGTCCTTCAGGTCTACCAATGTCCACCTATTCTAATCATAATTCAAGAAAGGTCCTGTTTCGTAAAAGGCTGGTCACAATCAAAATTCTACATCTGATCATTGCACTCCAGCAGGTCATTTAGTTACATGGAAATGTAAGGAACAACAGTTAGATAGTACCATGCAACTCCAAGGGTAATGATCATACATTGGATTTCTCTGTTCTAACTGTAGCTTGAGGATCGGTGCAATTAATTCAAGGTGTTATGCATAAAAACGCTGATGTAGGTAGTTTGGTAGGTGGGCAAGGTATGACAGGGGTCGGAGTATAGTTACCAACTTCCAAAAAGTTCATGAACTTAATTGTCATCAAGCATTGCTCTACTTTCACTTTTTTACTTAAAGCTGATCGTTTTATGTCATTCTACTGATGTAAGTAGTTTGTTGACTAAAATTGTTCGGTAATAGTGATTCTCTTGATGTCAACGCTTATGAAATGATTTATGAGATTTCAACATTAATTTGTATGGGTGATTAGTTGATATGAGCTTTTGATATATGCATTTCGTGTTCTCAAAATTGAGCTGTAGTTGTGATTGTTGCTCAGATTAAACCAACAGAAATCTTTTCACTTTTGATTTTTTGTGTGTGCCTATGTTACAATAATGAACTGTTTTCTGCGTCATGCAGATGAGCATTGGAAAGAAGTGGAAGGAAATCGTTGATGTTACTGATAAAATTATGTACAACTTCCATGTATGTTCTACAACTCTTATTTCATACTTTCTTCATGCTGTTTTATCCTCTTTTTTCTTCTTGTTCTTTAGTGAAGTGTGCACTGAGGAAGGAAAAGTCGAGGTAACATAAGATCATCAGATGTGACTAGGAAGTTATAACCCTCACGGTGATCTTTAATCCATCTATTCCCCTTCTTGCTGCCCATTAGCCACGTCATGTATCCCATTTATAGTGTTAATTTCCTAACCTATTTAAAAGAGGGGTTTTTATGACTCCTTGTTCTGCCTGTGCACTTCACTAAGTGGTAGTTTGGTTCTTGGAATCCAGCGAGAAGTGAAGGAACCCAACATAGTTTTTTTTGTTTGGTTACAAGATCCAAGGGAACTATGGGATAAGAATTCGGAAATTCTCGTCTCTGCTTTCTTGCCAACTTGAATTTTAGAATCTTTAAGTTCCAGTTATGAATGATATGAACTCAAGAAGCCAATTGTTTTTTCCTTTTTGGGGCTTACATTAAAGAACACAAGAGAATACTTCATAATTAATCGTAGCTTACAAGTTCTAGAGACCAAACAGACTAACTTGTATGGGACCCACTAGAAGTTCCTATGGTATCTTTGAGTACTTTGGGCCCATTTACAAAGATAAGCCACTGGTTCCTTGAGTTCCTGCCATTTATAGTTGGAACTTAAGGATTCTAAAATCCTAGTTGGCAACGGAGCAGTGAGTGACCGAACTTTCTTGATTCTTGTCCTATAATCTCTTGGTTCTTGTAACCAAACAAGAAAACTATGTTGGGTTCCAAGAACCAAACATCCCCTAATGTACCAAAGTTTCTAGCCAGTGATGGACAATTGGTAGGTTTAGGTTTTTAGCTTGGTGATAAGAGGTGGTAGGACTTGCAACTTTTATTATTCCTAGTTGTCGCTGGTATTGACTCAGTGTCACTCTGGAACTATAGATTAGGTCTAAGGGTTAAAAAAACCTAAAATTTTACAACAAAAAGATTTCCTTCTTTTATTCCCTTGATGCAATCCTTAACGATAGTTGGTTACATTAATTCAAGAGTTCTTCCATCCAGGCTTTTAGATATATGATTTATGGAATATCAACCGAGGCAACCCTCCTAACTGCCCCCTCTTGTTTGGAGCTCCATGATGATTGTGCCCTTGATGGTAGTTGTGGATCCTCTGAAATACGAGATACTAGTTGTTAATATGAAATTTGAGTGAAAAGATGATACTTCTATGGGCCATTTGTTTAAAATCTTCTATGGGCCATTTGTTTACTTAAAATAAATGTTCCGAAATGTTGACGATTAACATTTTGTATTATTGTAGATGCATTTAAGTGTGTATATAAGTTCATGCCCACAGGCCTCGATTTCATGATAGAAGTGTTGTTCATACATGAACATTCATGGACAATAATCCAGATAGAAATAAACCATCTATACAGTGCCCATATTTATTTCAAGTTCTTTCTCATGATTGCAGGATGATTCAAGGAGTAAAGCCGGAAGCAGGTCCATTCGTTACAACGTGTGAGTTCGTTGATATCTTTTTGTAGCCACACAATTGAGATTTCAGGTTTATTGGTACCGCGTTTGTTTGAGTTTATAGGCTTGGCTTGCTATTTTCCCTGCGAATATTGAGAACTATGAGTTTGGTGTCCCCTTTTCCTTGATTGAATGTCGTATCTTTGTTATAATACCTGCTCGAGATGAGCGTCAAGTACTCTCTTATTTGCAGTTTTGATGGGTATATACTAGACTTGCATAAAATTGTCACAGCTCTCTCTATATTTTGCGCACTTGGTCTCATATTTTGGAAACTGCTGAAAGATGAAGAAGACATGGAGAAATATGGAATTTTTGGATGTGAATATGATGCGAGAGTAATTGTGTTTCTATACGTCGAATGTGAATACTGCAAAGAATCACGCCATGCTTTGTTTGCTAGAGTAATTGCAATGTTGGTGATGGTTGGTTTTAAGGTCATTTTGATTAAGCTGTGGTAGAGATCTTCCTTAGAAATATATGTTCTTGGCTATTAATAGATTTCTTTTCATTTGGAAAAGAAAGTCCATAGATGTAGAAATCTGTACAAATTTACTGTTGTACATCCATAAATCTCAGAAAGGAAACAGATGAAAACATCTGCAGGTCGAACCCCTTCTTACCGATGACACTGGACAGATGTCCAGCGGCTCGACCCCGACGAAGATTTTGGTGCCCCAGCTGCCGTGGAATGTGAGTTCTTAATAGGAATTATAAGTGAATATACAAAGAGGATCCAATAAATTTTTAGCGGTTACATCCAAAAAGAGCCAATAAATCCAACCTCTTTTCTTCAATGTCTCGTTTTTCTCTCGCCTCTATGAACATAAGGCTCGGGTTCGGTTCGTGTTCTGAGTCTTCTGACAGGTTCTGGTTGGTCTCAAAATATGTCTTTTTGTAGAGTGCAAAATACTAGCCTCTCATATATGGTGGCAATAGTGGTGACAATAGGGTCGGGTTAGGGCGAGTTCTGATTGAATCAAACTCGGTTTGACCCGTTAAGATGTGATACTAACCCGACTTGTTCATGTTCAACCCATTTAGCCTAAACTTGAATCTGCCTTGTACATTACTGGTTAACCCGACCTAGGGCCCGTTTGGTTTGCAGGATTTGACAACGTAATGTAATTGACATTACGTTGTTAATCTAACTCGGATGTTTGGTTGGACAAAATAAATTAGATGTAATGTAATCGCGATCACAAGTTTGATTATATTATATCAGTCTCTTCTAAAATCAATTACAACATAAAACCTATGTAATTCCGATTACATTACAACTTAAGAGGAAGGTTGGTAATTTGATCATTTTAATTTTTCGTTTTCGATCATTTTTGCTCGTTTTTTGTCGTCTTTGTTTTTTTTTTTTCGTTTTTGTTCGTTTTTTGCTGTTTTTGCTCGTTTTTGGCCCTTCTTCGATTTTGTCGTTTTTGGCACATTCTTGGCCGTTTTTGCACGTTTTTTTTTATCGTTTATGGTCGATTTTATACGTTTTTTTTTGCCGTTTTGTACGTTTTTTATCGATTTTGCTTGGTTTTGCACGTCTTTTGTTGTTTTTGCAATTTTTTTTAGCATTTTTGGTCGATTTTGTATATTTTTGACCATTTTTCACGTTTTTTATCGTTTTTTCGCTTTTGAATTTTTTGTACGTTTTTTATCGTTTTTGGTCAATTTTGCACGTTTTTTATCGTTTTTTGTCGCTTTTGTACACTTTTGACTATTTTTTAACCTTTGTTAATCCTTTTTTATCGTTTTTGGCCATTTTTATCGTTTTTGGTCGATTTTGCACGTTCTTTTATCGTTTTTGCAATTTTTTTTGTCGCTTTTGCAAGTTTTTATCCTTTTTTATCGATTTTGCATATTTTTTGGTCGAGTTTGTACGTTTTTTGTCGTTTTTGACCATTTTTGCAAATTTTTATCGTTTTTTGTCGATTTTGCAAAAAATTTGCCATTTCTGCACGTTATTTATCGTTTTTGGTCGATTTTGTTCGTTTTTGTACGATTTTTATCGTTTTAGATGATTTTGCACGTTTTTTTTTTCATTTTTGGCCATTTTGCATATTTTTTATCGGTTATGCTCGTTTTTTGCATTTTTTTAATCATTTTTGGTATTTTTGTTCGTTTTTTTGTCGTTTTTGCATGTTTTTATCGTTGTTGCTCGTTTTTTGCTGTTTTTATCATTTTTGGTCGTTTTGGACTTTTTAATCTTTTTTTTTATTTTTGCTCGTTTTTGCTCTTTTTTCGATTTTGCTCATTTTTTTCTCGTTTTTGCACATTTTTGGTCGATTTTGCACCCTTTTTTTTTTGCCTTTTTTGTCCTTTTTTTCACTTTTTTGGTCGTTTATGCTCTTTTTTTTTGGTCGTTCTTTTGCAAGTTTTTAGTAATATTTTTTGTTGTTTTTTCTCGTTTTAATTCCCTCTTGTTTTTGGTGTTTTTTGTTTTTTGTCATTTCTGCTCTTTTTTATTATTTATTGTTGGTTTTTGTTATTTTGCTCTTTTTTATCGTTTTTGGTCATTTTTTATCCCTTTTTTTTCCTTTTGTCGTTTTTGTTCATTTTTTATCCCTTTTCTGTTTTGGTCTTTTTTTTTTCAATATTGGTCGGGTTTTTTTAGTCGTTTATTCGTTTTTTAGTCTTTTTTTATTTTTTGTGGTTTTTTGGTTTTTTTTCTGGACATTTTTTTATCATTTTTCGTCACTTTTGATTGTTTTTTACCTTTTTTTGTCATTTTTGATTTTTTTCTTCTGTCTATGGTCGTTTTTCATTTTTATCGCTTTTTTTTTTTCCGTAATTTTTGGTAAAAAAAATTTTGTTTTTGTCTTTTTTTCGTGTTTGGTCATTTTTAGCATAAAGACAACCAATTTTCCATTATTTTTTATTTTTATTTTTATTTTATTCTTTTTCTTTTTCTTTTTAAAATTTTAAAAAAATTTATTGATCTACTATTTTATTTATTTTATGTTATATTTAAAAAATATTAAATTAGAAACTCAATTACATTACATGGTAAACCAAACATATGAATACAATTGATATTACATTACATGGTTTGATTACATGTTTCAACCAAACATAATAATGTAATTGTAATTCCATTATATTACAAACTCAATTATATTACAAATCCAAATCAAATTTTATTACGATTACGATTACATTACAATGAACCAAACGCAGCTCTAATCCGTTTTACCTCTTTAGTATCATAATTTCTTTAAATCTCTTATGACGGCTCTCTTATGAAGAGTGTGGAAAGTGAATTACTTCTTTCTTTCTTTTTTCTGAGGATTAAATCCTGATATTTTACTTGCTTTCATCTCAAGTTTTCAATAATTTAATCCATATTCGAAAATATGATCTCCTCTAAAATATGAAGTAGAGAAAAAAAAGATAAAGAGAACAAGAGGAGTCAGCAACGGAGGTCTAAAGTTGTCAAGTGGGCCGTGTCGGATCGGTCTAGCACGAAATTTGAGTGGATCGGAATGTGCTTGGGCCGGGCTTATTGGCCCATGGACTATAGCGAGTCGGCAGGCCAACCCTAAAGGCGGAAGACCTCAGCCCAACATAACATGTGGCCCAATGCACGACGGGCTTCAGACTGGATCATCAATAATAACCATTATTCAAGGAACTAGTACCATACAAAGTCTTGCTCAAAAATAAATTGACAGAACTAGTACTAAATTTAACATCAAATTCTAAACCTAGTAGGGTTGTGATTGAAAGTAGGTTCCATCAAATCCTTGAAGCATGAAGTGCATCATGAAGGATCCATGATCGTAGTAGATGAGTCAACATTTGATATATTTCGATGCCCAACATCTCAACGTATGTGTGATTTTTCATGCACTTTCTTGCTCTCAGTAGGTGATTGTGATATATGCCTTGGTAGTAAATTCGGAAGGCATTTTAGATAGCATCAGTAATATATCACTACGTGTAATTTATACATGTTAATTATTGTACAATAGTTTTGTAAATGTGTTAAATTATTTGACATATTTAAACTACTATAAACAAATTATAAAGACATGACCAATTCCTCGGAATGAATATAGCTGTGAGCCTTCGAGGTTATGATAATATTACAAATATAAAACTTGGACTCTTTAAGCTTCGTTTCTAAAATGTTCCTAGTCATAGGTCCAACAAGAGGGACATTAATGGCTGGATTCAAAAGGACTAGCATATTCTAACTTAACTCATGGTATATGAGAGTTGTGAATATGTAGAGGATATTCTAAGTTAAAGATATGGTTGTTCGTTACAAGAACGAGTTCACCTAAATTGACTCGAAGTAGGAATTTCCAAATGAACTATTTATGCAAAATGTCAGTGAGGAAAGTTCTAATATCAGTAGTAAAAGTTCTCCCTGCACTTTAGATATTATAATAGCAACTTATCTTGCGGTTGTATATATACTTTGATTCTACTCTAAGATAGCTCTAACCAAGGGTTATGGAAGAGTATTATTGGGTACAATCATATATCTTATGAAGTTAATCATGAGTAGTCAATATGGAATCTGTCACTGTTAGATTATATTTGTACCTAATGTAAATCTGGCCAATAAGTCCAATAATGTAGCACTATACATATTGTAAACATACTCCATCAATAAGAACAAGGCATTATAATTTTCTACATGGTATCAGAGCCTCCCGAAAAATCCTAGCCGCCATCTCCCGAAAAAAAAGAAAGAAAGAAAAACCCTGACCGATCCGGCGCCGAACGCGGCCGACGCCCGCTCCTCCCGCGCCCGCCCGCTCCTCCCGCGCCCGCCCGCTCCTCCCGCGCCGACGCCGACCGCGCGCCCTCCCGCGCCCTCCTGCGCGCCGACCGCGCGCCCTCTCGCGCCGACCGCGCCGACCGCCCGACTGATCCCGGCGCATCCGACTGATCCCGGCGTGAGGTTTATCCGACTGATTCCCGGCGCTCGACGTCCGCCCGGTCCGCCCGACGTCCTCCCGGTCCGCCCGACGTCCGCCCGACGTCAGGATCCGCCCGGCCTGCTCCCACGCCGATCCACCGATCCGCCGCCGTACGCGCCAGCCTTACGGCCTGACCGTACGCGGCAGATTCCGCGACGATCTCGCGCCTGACCGCGCCTGACCTCGCCGCCGATCCCGTCCATCAGCGGCAAATTCGTCGGAGTTGTTCAAATTTTTTGTACACCCGACATCCGCTAGCCCCTACGCGCCAGATCCGGCGCCCCTGATCGCGGCCGATTCGCCGCCGACCCCGTCCATCAGCGGCCGATTCGTCGGAGTTGTACAAAATTTTTGTACACCCGACATCCGCAATGACAGATGATGCTGTGTCCAGCTACTCCGTCGCGACTGGCGGTGGCGGTGCATACAACCCAAATTATCCTAATCCGAAGGATCCATATTTTTTGAGTTCTGCTGATCAACCAGGAAATATCATTACTCCTATTGTTTTTCGTGGACCGAACTATGCTGAGTGGTCTCGGTCGATACGTCTCTCCCTGATCTCTAGGCGAAAGATCACTTTTCTGGAAGGTACTGAAGTCAAACCTGTTAATGATGCTAGCAAATTGCTTGATTGGAGATGCGTGCAAGCACTCTTGGTTCAACGGGTTCTTAATACCATTGATCCGTCTCTGAAGAAATCTTTGCCGTACTTTGAGGAGGTTTATCCATTGTGGAACTTGTTGGAAAAAAGATTTGTTGTTAGCAATGGCACTCGGAAGCAACAAATTAAGGTGGCTTTGGCTGAGTGCAAACAAACGGCTTCGATGTCTGTGGAAACCTACTTTGGAAATTTGCAGTCTTTGTGGGATGAACAAGCTGCTTATTTTCCATTGCCTACTTGTACCTGTGGAGAACTTGCTGCAAAGCTACAGGCTATGAGGGATGAAGACCACTTTCAGGACTTTATGTATGGGTTGAATGCTGAGTTGTATGGTCATACCCGATCTAATCTTCTGGCTCAGGATCCTCAGCCAAGTTTAGATCGGGCATACCAGGCAGTCCGTGAGGAGGAGGATATGCAAAAATCTCAGGTCCAATCCGCTACTGAGGAGGTGTTGGCGCTGACTATCAAGACTTCACCTCGTCTTTCTACTGCTTCTAATAGTAGAACATCAGATTCCAGGGACAAATCAGGTATGATATGTACTCATTACAAGAAAACAGGTCATGATGTTGCAACTTGCTTTACCAAGATTGGCTATCCAGAGTGGTGGGAGACTCGTCCTCGGCGTGAGGGCGCACGTGGTGCTGGTGGTGGAAGAGGCCCGGCACCACCGCAGAGACGTGATAGGGGACGTGGTGCTGGTGGCGCAGGGGTTGTTCATCATGTCGCCGCTGCTGGTCATGGTGTCCCTGCTGGTCTTGTTGGGAGTTTGACGGATATGATGCATGGAGGGTATCCTTCACCACTCTCAGGTGAACAATGGCAGAAACTGATGAGCTTGCTGGGTAACGAAAATCCTTTCAACCCTGGTCCTTCAAACTCTGATCGTCTGATGGGTAAGAATTCTTTTGTCAATTGGATATTCGATACTGGGCTACTCTTCATGTGACAGGTTCTCCTGATTGTTTAGTTGATTGCTTTGAGGGCCCTGTCTGTCCTGTGACTTTGCCTGATGGGAGCACTATTGAGGCTATTCTAAGAGGCAAAGTATTTTTGACTGCTTCATTGGTGTTGACGGATGTTCTTTACGTTCCGACATTGACTTGCAACTTGATCTCTATCTCACAATTGATTGGTGCCAGAAATTATGATATGTTATTTACTCCTGATTTGTGTTTTGTTCAGGACCGGAGTACGAGGATGGTGATTGGAGCAGGTGAACAAAGGGGTGGACTTTACTTCTTGGGGGAGGTTCCAGCTTCTTTGGCTTCGGTGATCCTGGCATGCAGAGAGAGTGATTCCGAGGTTTGGCATAGTAGACTGGGGCATCCTTCAGATAAAGTAATGCAGACTTTACCTTTTCTCTCTGGTAGTAGTGTGTTTTCTTATAAGGCTTGTGATATTTGTCATCAAGCTAAACAGACTCGTGATGCTTTTTCTGATAGTAGTAGTCGTGCTCTGAGATGCTTTAAACTTATACACTGTGATCTGTGGGGACCATATCGTGTTCCATCATCTAATGGGGCACGATACTTTTTGACTTTGGTGGATGATTTTTCTAGAGCTGTTTGGGTTATTTTGTTGGAGGATAAGTGTGCTGTCTATTCTATGTTTCTTAAATTCATTGCTATGGTGAAGCGTCAGTTTGGGGCCAATGTACGTCGTGTGCGGAGTGACAATGGCACTGAATTTAATTGTTTAGGAGATTATTTTTCATCTCAAGGTATATTGTTCCAAACATCCTGTGTTGGGACACCTCAACAGAATGGAAGGGTGGAAAGAAAACATCGACATATTTTGAATGTAGCCAGGGCATTGAGATTTCAGAGTTCTCTTTCTGTGGATTTTTGGAGAGAATGTGTTCTGAGTGCATGTTATCTAATAAATAGAACACCTTCTAGTATCTTGCATTTTAAGTCTCCTTATGAAGTTTTATATGGTTCGGCTCCTTCGTATGATCATCTACGTATATTTGGTTGTCTGTGCTATGCGTATAATTTGAAATCCCGACATGATAAATTTGAAATCCCGACATGATAAATTTGCTAGTATGGAGTAGAAAATGTATCTTTGTTGGGTATCCACTTGATAAAAAGGGATGGAAACTGTATGATTTGGAGATTGGTAAATTTTTTGTGTCCCGTGATGTAACTTTTTATGAAAAAGAATTTCCTGGGTGTGGCTCTGCTAGTGAGATGTCTTCTGCGACACGCCATACATCTGTTGAGGTACCGGAAGACAATATAGAGGCTTTTGGGATGGTGCCGGCTACGGTGGCTGAGGCCGGAGTGGTTGCTGATGGCTCGGCACCGAGTGGCGAGGATGCATAGGTAGCTGCAGAAGTATTGACAGGAGAGTCCGCTGGGGGTGATGCGGATACTACTAATGATACAGGGGATACAATGTTGCCAGAGGTGCCCGACGAGGTAGTATTGGGAAGAGGAATGAGAAAGAAATCACAGCCAGTACGATTACAGGATTTTGTGACGAATGTTGTTCGAAGTAAAAGTCCTCCTTCACCTCTGTTCATCTGTTTCCGTCACTTCCTCAGGTACTTCGTATCCTTTAACACAATTTCTAAGTTATAACATATTTACTGCTGGACACAGAGATTTTCTTACAGCCATCACTGCAGGTGTTGAGCCTACTTCATATCGCCAGGCCTCGCGAGATTCAGGCTGGCACGCGGCTATGCAAACTGAAATACAGGCTCTGGAAGATAATGGGACATGGAGTCTTGTCGATTTGCCTCCTAGGAAGAAAGCATTGGAAAGTCGATGGGTGTACAAAATCAAGTACAAATCCGACGGAAGTGTTGAGCGCTTAAAGGCACGGCTGGTTGTGTTCGGTAATCATCAGGTTGAGGGGATCGACTATTCAGAGACATTTGCCCCGGTAGCTAAGATGCCTACAGTTCGGGCGTTCTTGGCTGTTGCAGCTGTGAGAGGCTGGACTTTGCACCAGATGGATGTGCACAATGCTTTTCTTCATGGAGATCTGACAGAAGAAGTATATATGAAGTTGTCGCCAGGTTTTCGCATAGTAAACCCAATAAAGTGTGTCGTCTGTGTAAGTCTCTATATGGATTGAAACAGGCACCACGTTGTTGGTTTGCTAAGCTTGCTGCTTCTCTGATATCCTATGGATTCATTCAATCCCATTCTGATTATTCTCTTTTCTCTCTTTTTAAAGGAAATGCAGAGTTGCATGTTCTGATCTATTTGGATGATATGATTGTGCCTGGTAATGACTTAGGTGCTTTAGATGCTTTCAAAAAGTACCTTAGTTCTTGCTTTCACATGAAGGACCTTGGTGTGTTGAAGTAATTTCTTGGTATAGAGGTGGCACGAAGTGCAGAAGGAATTTTCTTGTGTCAAAGGAAGTATGCTTTGGACATCATTTCAGAATACGGCTTGATGGGGTCTCGACCTGCTGGTTTTCCCATGGAGCCCAATCACAAGCTGGCAGAATCGACTAGTCCAAAGATGGCGGATGCAGAGCCTTATCGGAGGCTGGTTGAGAGGTTGATTTATCTCTCATTTACTCGCCATGACTTAGCCTATGTTGTGCATATCTTGTCTTAATTCTTACAGGAGCCTCGACAAGATCATTGGCATGCTGCTTTGCGAGTTGTCAGATATCTCAAACATGTACCGGGACAGGGTACTCTTTTGAAAGCTGATTGTGATCTTCGTCTTTCTGGTTGGTGTGATTCCGACTGGGCAAGTTGTCCCTTGACTCGCCGCTCTGTTACGGGCAGGTTGGTGTTTCTGGGGGGGTCTCCTATTTCTTGGAAGACCAAGAAGCAACCAACTGTTTCCCGATCTTCTGTTGAAGCTGAATACCGATCTCTTGCTGCGCTTGTTTGTGAGTTGAAATGGTTGAAGGAGTTATTGGTGTGTTTGGGCGTTCGCCAGGAGTCTGCTATGTCGGTGTATTGTGACAGTCAGTCAGCCCTGCACCTGGCTCAGAACCCGGTATTTCATGAGCGTAGTAAGCATATTGAGGTGGATTTGCATTTTGTTCGCGATGCTATTAGAGATGGCACCGTAATAGTCTCGCATGTTCCTACGTCTTCTCAACTGGCTGACATCTTCACCAAGCCCCTTGGAAAGCATGTGTTTGATTCTTTACTTTCCAAGTTGGGCATTTGTGACTTGCATGCTCCAACTTGAGGGGGGGTGTTAGATTATATTTGTACCTAATGTAAATCTGGCCCATAAGTCCAATAATGTAGCACTATATATATTGTAAATATATCCCATCAATAAGAACAAGGCATTATAATTTCTTACAGTCACTCAAGGCAAAAATTAATTGCTCTCTCTCGCGGAAGAGGGACAAATTATTGGAGAGAAGAGATTAGTTGCTCTCTACATGAGATCGAGCACCTGTCTTTACATATGCAAGCTAGAAACCTTAGTGGATGTACCCACATACGAATGGACAATCCATATTGAACCCGAGCCATATGACCAAATCTAATATGAACCAGACCATGTTTTATTTGACCAAGGAGCACATGGTAGTGTACGTTTTGGAGCCGTCAGTAGTCTAGTCTAAATTAAAGTTCATCTGCACGCTAGTATGTAAAATAATCATTATAAGGCCAGTTAAGGAGCTACGTATATTGGAAACAAAGACGAAACCATCTGTCGAAAATCCGGTGTGATCTGAATCGAAATTGGTCCATAAGGTATGATATTGAACTGAATCTATATGTCTTTTAAAAAAAAATTATATAAGACCTGCACTAATTCCATTTATCTATATCTCATAATCTCATGTCCTATCTGATGTAGAACTAAATTATTAACTCTACTATCACCACTTTTGAGGATTCAACCGAAAACGAGATACAATCCAACATTAGTTGAAATGAGTAGAATTTCTCAGATGATTTTATTGATGGGCTCCTGCCACTACTTATAGAGAGTACACCTCATCTTCACAATACAACTTCCGATGTGGGACTAAAGTCCCTTATTAGTTCTTAACACTCCCCCTCAAGATGGACGATAGATATTAATCATCACCATCTTGTTACATAACTTTGACAGACTCAATGAACTAAGACCCTTAGTCAGACAGTCTGTAACTTGTTCTTCTGAGCGAACATGGTCAATCTTCAGTATCCCTTGTTCCAGCTTCTCCTTGATGAAAAATCGATCGATCTCGATGTGCTTCGTTCTGTCGTACTGAACTGGATTGTTAGCTATACTTATTGCAGCTTGACTATCGCTCAAAAGACATAATGGTGCTCCCTTGTCCAGCTTCAACTCTGTCAGCAGTGCTCTTACCCATAGCAACTCCGACACTCCCAGAGCTATTGTCCTGTATTCTGTTTCAGCTGTCGACCGTGCTACCACTGGCTGTTTCTTGCTTCTCTATGAGACTAGGTTTCCTCCTATAAAAACACAGTACCCCATGGTAGACCTTCTGTCGTCTATGCAGCTTGTCCAGTCTGCATCGCAGTATCCCTCAACTTCTATGTGTCCATTCTTCTTGAACCATAGTCCTTTTTTCGGCGTCCCTTTCAGATATCTCAAGATCTGAAATACTGCTTCCATATGATCCGTTCTTGGATCATGCATGTAGCGGCTCACTACACTCACCGCAAATGATATATCCGGGCGAGTGTGCCCCAGATAAATCAATCTCCTACAAGTCTTTAATACCTTTCACGATCAACAGGCTCTCCTGCTTCTGCTTCCAGCTTGCACTTCTGGTCAATTGGAGTTACTGCTGCTTTGCATCCCAGCATCCCTGTCTTCTTTAGCAGATCTAGTGCGTATTTTCTCTGTGAGAGAACAATTCCCTGTTCGCCGTCACACACCTCGATACCCAGAAAATACCTCATCGCTCCTAAATCCTTCACCTCAAACTCCTTTGCGAGTTTTGACTTCAGCTTAATAATCTCGACTTCATCATCACCAGTGATTATTATATTATTCACATATACAGCAAGTATAGTTATGTGGCCTCTTATATGCTGGAGAAAGACCGTATGATCTGTATTTGTTTGATGGTACCCCATGTCTGTAACAGCCTTTATGAATCTGTCAAACCAGGCTCGAGGAGATTGCTTGAGTCTGTATAGTGACTTTTTTAGTTTACACACTTTAGCATGCGACGTCCCTCCATCTGATTCTGTCGTATAGCACCCTGGCGGGGGTTCCATGTATACTTCTTCTTGCAGGTCCCCATGGAGAAAGGCATTTTTCACATCTAACTGGTATAGCTTCCACCCATAGTTTGCTGCAATAGAGACCAGAGTTCTTACCGTGCTCATTTTCGCTACTGGGGCAAACGTCTTATCATAGTCAATACCATATGATTGTGTGTATCCTTTTGCAACCAACCTTGCCTTGTACCGCTCTACTTTTTCTTCTGGCGTCTCCTTTACTGTGTACACCCATTTGCATCCTACGGCTTTTTTTCCTTTGGGTAATGGAACCAACTCCCATGTCTTATTTTTCTCTAGTGCCCCAGGTTCTTCCATCATTGCAGCTTTTCACCTTCGATTTTTCTTTGCTTCCTGCCAACACTTGGGCAAAGAAGTAGAGTCTAACGATGCAATGAAGGCTCGATAATTTGAAAAAATGTTAGAATAAGACAAGAAGTTGGCAATGTCATGTTCATAATCATCATAACGACAAGGAGCCTTACCCGCATTGATGCGAGAAGATCTCCTTAAAGGAGCAATAAAGTGGTGGAGAGGACATACCATCAGAGTCAGAGAGAACCGCATCGGAATCAGAGTGATTCAGTGCGGGGGCAACATCTTCAAGAGCCGGGGCAGGAGTAGACGAGGGACTTGGTATGGTAGGCACTGGACTTGGTACAGTAGGTACTGACACTGGACACGGCTTCTCTCCCTGCGTAACATATGTATCGTCTTCTTCATCGGAGTTACTGCTATCTCTTCCTTTCATCCAGTTCTCCACGACTGGGCACGGGACCGATCCGACTACCACGTTTGGACTTATTCTCTCTCCCTCACGTCTAACACCCTCCATGTTAGGTGTGTCACCAAACACTGAACCTTCATCTAAACCATAGTATGGTTCCAGTTCTCAGAATGTAACGTCCATGCTTACAAACAGTTTTCGCTCAACCGGGCTCCAACATGCATATCCCTTCTGAGTCGCCGTGTACCCGACAAAGACACATTTAACCGCTTTAGGATCCAGTTTACCAACTCCCGGCCTATTATCTAGGACAAAACACACACACCCAAATACTTTTGGTGGAACTGTGTAAGTGGTTACACCAGTAAGCATTTCCAATGGTGTCTTCCAGTCCAATACCTGAGATGGCATTCTGTTGATGAGATAAGAGGCCGTCAAGACAGCTTGTCCCCATAAGTATTTTGGGACATTCATAGCCAGCATCATCGTCCGTGCGACCTCCAACAGGTGTCTGTTCTTCCGTTCGGCCACACCATTTTGTGCCGGTGTATAGGCACATAAAGTTTGGTGTAGTATTCCATGAGTGGATAAATACTCAGCAACCTTCTTATTAGTATACTCTGTCCCATTGTCAGACTGTAAGCACTTAATTTTAGTGCCATATTGTGTTTCTACCCGGCGATGAAAATCTCGAAATGCCTCAAAGTCGTCACTTTTATTCTTCATAAGGTAGACCCAAGTCACGCGAGTATAACAATCAATAAAAGTGACGAACCATCGAAAACCGTTAATACCGATTGTAGGACAAGGGCCCCATACGTCCGAATGTATCATGTTAAATGCAACTGGACTTCTATTCCCGGAGCTCACATACGAGCTTCTGGTATATTTTTCCAACTCACAAGTGTAGGAACCCTGGCGGGGTGAATAGGGTCAAGCTAGCTAATCAAGCACTTAGAACAAGCTAATGGGCAATTTAAAAATATAAGTGTAAGAGAAGAAGCAATAACAATACCGACACACGATATATCCTGGTATCCTCCCAAGAGGCACTCCAGTCCCGGAACTCTCTCCGGCTTTAATCCACTATTTGAGTAAATAGTTACACACGAGTTTGGATCCGAAGAACTCGCCAACTTCTTACACGAGAGATTTAATCCGAAGGCCTCTCCGACTTTAACCGAGAGTTTGGATACGAAGACTCTCCAACTTCAACCGAAAGTTTGGATACGAAGACTCTCCAACTTCAACCTTTTACAATAGGTTTTGATCTCCTTATACAATAAGATGAAGATCTTACTTTTCAACTCAATAACTCTAACACAATTTGTGGATGGCAAATGAAAGCTTTGTAGAGTTGTTTGTGGATAGGCTTTGGTGGTTTAGAAATTTTTATGCTCAAAGCATCAACCTTGAATGAAGGGGTTCAAGGCTATTTATAACCAAAGCAAAGGAAAGTGCAATAATGCAACTTTTTCAGGTTGACGGATCATCCACCGAATTTTTGCGAAAATCCGCCGGATCATCCGTCTGTATAGTCCAACGGCTATAAATTGAGCCGTTGGGATCAATCATTCGTAAAATCCGACCGTTGGAATGCAAACGGTCATATGGCGAAAAATCTGCCGGAATTCTGCGGTTTTTTGCCGGATAATCCGAACACTCACAAAAGGTATTCTGTGAGACCATTCGGATCTTCCGTCGAATTTCCGCGGAGATCCGTCGGATTATCCGCCAGGATTTCGAAGATTGTCCTGGATTATTTTCTACCCTAGCTTTCGATTTTGCTATCTATTTCTTGTGTTTACAATGATTCCTAAGACTCATTACAGACTCCAAATATACTGTAGTAGGAGCAGGCTTCTGCAGAGTCTTGAAATGATGATGGCTTGGCTTTGCTTCTTTTCTTGATAGATGTTGGCTTCTTCCTTGACGGCAGCTTCTTCCTTGACGGTCAGCGGAACTCCCGAGTGCGTGGCTCCGAAGATTTCGTCAGGTGGTTCAGAAAAATCTTGTGGGAGACCATCGTCTTTGGCCCATCTTGATTTCTTCTTGTATATGTCCATGTTTGATCTTGTTTATTGCTTTTTCTGCAAGTACATGTTAGACGAACAAAGCAATATACAATGTATCAAGTTTAAGGCATATTAGGACAATGCTTACAATAGTGATAGCATAAGTATTAGTGATACCATAACAAAAACTAGTATCACTAATATGTAAAACAATAGGCACATATCACCACATATATAAGTAGAAGTAGAAATGCTATAGTGATGGTATGGAGATTAGTGATAATGAAATGTTAAGCTTAACAGATTAACCATATTCAAAAACATGATACAATTATTGGGCCAACAATCTTCCCCTTTTTGATTATGGCAAATATGTTAAGTTTAGTATGAACACAATAGATGTATGTATCACTAATATATCACATACATAAGCATATATCACTAAAAGCATACTACTTAGACTACTTCTATACCAATTAAACTTACGTCTCCCCCTTTGACATGATCAAAAATACGCTCCCCCGTACTAAGAGATAAGAAATCAATCTTAAGTACATAAATCAGAGCATGAGGAAGGCATAGACAATCATGGTCAAGATATACTAATTGAGGAAGAATAGGAGAAGTGTGTAAAGACAAGTGTATAAAACTACATACCAAATGTAGAGTACTAAATAGAAAATTGCTTGTCAAAACACAATATGGTTGGTAAAACTAAAAGTATTTGAAAAACAAGAAATAAGTAGTTTACCAACTTGAAATCCAAGGAATAAATCCAAAACACAATAGGATATGAAATATTGCTCTAGTTTTGGAAGAGAACTATGAAATAAAGGATTTCAAACAAAAGCCATGAGGAATAGATAATTGCAACTAATAGATACCAATTGAGATATGAAATTAAATAAACTTGATACCAATTGAAAATATGTAAACTTGAAACATTGATCAAAGAAACCACTAATAATCATAATTATCCACAAATAAATAATGGAACAAAATAAAAGAATGATCAATGTAAAATATTGCAATTGATATAAAATAATCTCATTATTTACAAAATCTATATGCTTATCCAAGTTCATGCATTTGAACTCAATTACCTTATCATGCTATATGAATACCCTTTAGATAAACATGAAGGTAAAGGAGAAAAATACTTGAGAAAGAAAAATTTAGTCGACTTGAATGCTCCCCCTCAAAGTACTACCAAAGTTGATAAAAATCATAAATTTTGGATAAGTCCTCAACAAGGAAAGCCAAATCAATTAAGCGTGAAAGAAAAGCCAAATCAACGAAAGCATAATATTCATCAAGATAACATCTGAAAGTTAATATTAGCAAGATGACATATTTAACCCATATGAAAGAGAGAGATAAGATAATAAGGACAATCACATATACTCTCATAAACCCTTCAAAATAAAAATATCATGACCTCAATCAATAAGATATGAAAATGAAGAAAATATGGGTCCATGATAAACTATGTATACGATATATTAGAGGGTATAGATGAATTAAAACAATTTATTTGCTCCCCCTCAAAATATGCGTAACTAGTTTCAAAGCACTTATAGCATCAAAATCTAGGGGTAAATCAACTATGGATTTCTCCTCCTTGCTCAATGCATATAAGGCTATAAAATCGTCATAAAATAAATAATGTCATCTTTAGTCAAGAAGAGATATCCAATTAATACTTACTAAAGATGAGAATTCAAAAGAATATTCCAATTTAGCACATGTAATCAAAAGATGACATACACTAACCTATGTAGAAGTAACTCATATTTAAATAAGATATATTAATGTATGTTACCTTTTGAGAAAGATGTCATCATGAAAAAGAATAAGGACAGTTAAATCAATCATGATGAGAGTCAAAATATCGCTCAAAAAAATAAAAATAAACCTCAAATATCATGTCCATGATTATCTAATCAAAAAAGAATCAACCAATTTATTACTTTGCATGGACTAGGTATGTTGTACCACATATTTATCCAACAACGGATAAATCCAGACATTGCTAATGGTAAATTAATAACCCATAAAGTTTAAATAGCAAAGGTCATATGTGATAAACTATGAGTAGTCAAAGTAGAGTAATAAATTAACTTGATAATCTCATAACTAGATAATTTAAGACTACTTAATCATTAGGATCATTCATAAAGTAAACAAATGAATAAACATGATCCAATGATAAATCTCATCAAGAGAAAATTCAAAATCTATATTTATAAAGAATCTTACAGATCAATAAAAAATATGGAAAATAGTCAATCTCAAAATGATCACACATTCAATCTAAAGAGATGTAATGATAATACGATAAAATCATGACTCAAAAAGTGAGAGAAATTTAAGAGAGACTTGCTAATGACTAGTATGGAAGAAAGTTAAAACAAGGAATCACAAACCTCTAAGAGAAAACAAGATCTAATAAAGAATTTGTAAAACTAGTTTTAGAGATCAAGCATATCACAAATCTAATTTTTGTAAACTAGCATATCATATATAGATTGAAGTATAGGAATATAGTTAGATGTGTGAAAGTGAGCCAAAATTATATAGCTTAATAATATATCACAAATAAGCAAACTATATAATCCAAATAACATTAATGAGGGAAGCCATTAACAAGATAAATGTGCTCATTAAATCTTAAGTCACTAACACTAAAAATACTTGCTTAAGCAAAGAGTTCTCAATACGTATAATACATTTTGAATGATCAAAATGATTTGTAGACTCTTTATTAAGTAAGGATAAGAGTATAAGATAACAAAATAAAAAGAATTAGACTCTTATCAAGTATAGGCCAAAAGAGATATTCATGTAAACACAAATAAAATAAATCTCTTTGCCAAGTATAGAGATTAACCCAAGATAATGAAATAATAGATCGATCTAGAGAATGCAAAATATTATAGCCATTATGAAATAAGAGTATTCTCTAGAAATGGGAGATCTCTAACCAAAAGCTCAAACCATAGTAGCTAAGGACATAAGACATATGATGTATCAATTACATGGATTCTCATGTGCTACAACAACATCATTGGGAAACAATAATTCCAAAGAAGCATAAACCCAAGGAATGAGCAAGGAAAGCACATTAAAAATAAGAAAGCTGATCGGATTATCCGTCGGATTTCAGCGGAAGTCCGTCGGATGATCCGAACTATTGCTCACAGACTTGTTGTTTGCAGTCGGATGATCCGCCGGATTATACCAAAAATCTGTCGGATTTTTCGTCTCTATAAAATCAAATTTTCAAAGAGGTTTCATAGTGCACCAAAGAAAAGTGAAAATATATAGACTAGAAAATGTGCACTAATTAAAGAGGTAAAATCAACATACAAGGTAAGGCACAAAAATATGTGATCCTTAAAAGAACTTTCATAAATAGTCATGAACAAGACACTAATAAAAGATTTCTCTCAACATCCCAACTTAAAGGTATAAAATAAATACATATGAAAAGTTAGGAATCACATAGTTAAAACTATATATATATATATATATATATATATATATATATATATATATATATATATATATATATATATATATATATATATATATATATATATATATATAAAATATATATATATATAATATATATATATATATATATATATATATATATATATATATTTTATATATATATATATATATATATATATATATATATATATATATATATATATATATATATATATTTTATATATATATATATATATATATAAATAGGCATACATGAGAAGATTCAACAATCAAGAGAAAAATATGTATCCATAAAGTCAACCAAAAAGCTAAAAAGACATCATTAAAAGAAAGCTTTAAGGAAGAAGCTTATTGATTCAAAAAGAGATACACAAATTTGATCAAAAGAATCAATAGCTAGAGTATGAGTTAAGCACAAGTTTAAAAGTAACAGGTATGAATAAATACTCTTCAAGTTAATATAAAATTTTAGCTTAACTCATATGCCTACATAAAGGTATTTATACAAAAATAGATATCAATATAAGAGATACATGAACTATATGTAGATGGAAATTTAATGTATATAGTCATGTATCCTTAATGAAAATTAAAAAAAATTACAAATTCAAAAACATGTATAAATAAACTTCATTAGGCAAAGACATAATTGATTCTCAAGAAGATAATCAAGATAAAGTATGAGAATCAATAATGAATATATTATGTAAGCACAAGGTTAAAATGGAAGTATAAGTGTCTACTTGTCAAGTGATAAGAAGTGTCACGACCCGCACCCAATATTTGGGCATGAGTCATGGGTACGTCCAGCCTACACCGCAGTATCGACAGTAAAACGCTGAGTCATCTCCACAATTTATCAAATGCAACCACGCAGTTTATAGATTTCCACAAAAGACCAAATTTGCATATCAAATCTCAACAGAAATTTATATACATAATGTCCATGATGAGAGAAATAAGCTAATAATTGAAAAGAGACCACAAATGTAGAGACCAAATTATGGTAGAAGAAATAGTCTTAATATAACCAAAATGTATCAAAAGGATGTCCACTACTCAACTCTTATAATCCATAAATAAAATGAAATACAATCAAGAGTTTCTGTGAGCAACACATGCTCTATAAAATGCTGTCTAGCTAATAGTCTCCTGCGGAGGGTAGACCCACATCCAAGTCCTCCTGCATGCTCAAATCAGGGTCTTCCGTATGCTCATAAAAAGTAGTACAACACTCCTCTAACTCATCACCTAAAATATTGGTTATCCAGTCAGGATTGGAACAAGTACACATATGACAGCTATCCGTGACGCAATAGAATCACTAAACATGTATATCGCATATGAGAATGAGACTAGAAAGTAACTAGCATCATGGTACAAAAGGAAAGACATGAAACTCTATCAATGAGAATATAGCTACTAGAAAGCAATATGTAAAATCATGGTAGCATAGCAAGTGGTGAAGACATGATAAAAATGGTGGAAATAACAACTATCTACGTGCATTGAAATATCGGTTTTGGTGTGTGAACGGCTAAGGGGTAAATCCGGCAACTGCACGTGTCGCGTGCAGCTGTTATTATTCAAGAATAGACTCATGGGATATAATGGGTTGTTCACACGCCTACTAAGATATTTCCCCGCCCAGCTAGTACCTATGGAATCAATCATATATGGGGTGACGTAGGAGATAATCAAATGTAGAGTAAAATCCATGGTACTAATCCTCGTGTGATGATCGTGTCAACAACCAGCAAGACATATAAATAACAAGTAGAGGAAACTATCAGAAACGGTAACAATCGATACATGCACTTGCCTGTCGCCTCGAGCTGTGAATACCAACTTAATGTTGAGTTGTAGTCCAAGTAACCTGTGATACGTATTAAATCTAAATCAACATATGGACTAAACAAAGTAAAGCTATTTTGGAATTATTATTAATTACTCCTACAATTCCTAATGGCCCTCAAATGGCTTGGGTGGTTTCCACTCTTGGCAACCTCCTAACATAACCTATAGATATGTCTACCAATATTCATGTCAAGACTATTGCCTATATGTATACTATATCTATATATGTATTTTTCCTATGAAAACAGGGGTGCCCAACTGTTCTGATAACATGTAGTACCTGATCTCTATATCACTCCTTTATTACCATTGACAGAGTAATGTATTGTGTAGTTATATCCTTCTACACACATTTCCTCTATCTAAATAACACTGTTTACATGTATAATGTATTACGGGATTTACATGGCAGTGCATGGTACTTACCATATGGTCTCGACTTCCTGGCAATCTGTCTATTCTGCTACCAGGTACTTATATGTTCACATATGTGTATCCTAGCCTTACTGTATATGCAGGAACTCAATCATATTGTTCTACATAAAGGTACACCCTAGCACAAACTTCCTCATAATACTGGTTTAATAGTCTTGCCAAGACATGAATAAGCTATAGCTCTAATAATACTTGAGTTGCTGAGGTGCCAGATTAGTGTGCTGTTACAGAAAGAAGGATGGTACAGTAGTTTTCACTCCTTGGTTATACATAGGATCCAGGTTCTTAGCTTAAGCCTGATGCTTAAGGTATGGGCTGACGTATGGTACTGAGGTTGAATCTAAGGTGGTGTCATGGACAGACCAAAGTATGAATGGAACCTGATCTCTAACTGGATTGGGACTGAGCATGAAGACTTTGGGGTCAAAGGTCCAGTTAAATATGCAGTACTTATATGTGTAAGACCAGCTTCAGCTAAGGGCTAGGCAACAACACATTATAGACTGCACCATGGGTAAGCTCTGGTATCATATGGAACCCCTGGACATGCTTATTAAGTTCATAGGACTGAACTAAAGTACAGGCAACTGAAATGTGAGATGGTCTAAGCTTTGATGCTCATACAAGTAGAACATTGCCTGACACTAGTCCCTATAGTACATCCCTCTAATTTCTAACCTGTGAGTCGTTCCCTGGGCTCTATGTTGGAACCTTGTTAAGCTCAAATTCTAACTGGTATATTATGTGTGGACAGTTCTCTAGTGTACAGGATACAAAGTGCAAGCAGTTTTAATTGCATTGGTACCCCTTAAGTAAGGTTACTGCATTAACACTCCAGTATCACAGGAAATTGGTCACTAGACAGGGAATTGATATCTGTAAACAATGAGCTTTCATGACTTGGCAGTACATGGGTCAATGAGAGCAGATACAACCTAACCTGGGGTTGGGATACCAAGTCATCCTGCACAGGCCCAATGTTCAGAACTCGGGATTCCTTCTCAACCATATAGTTCAGTGATTGGAATTCCAGTTTTAATTGTCTTGAAGGGAAGGTACAGGTCATAATATCAACAGGGAATTGGACTAATAGTTCAATGGCTGTCTATAAGGGCTAAAGATTTGAACAGTACCATGGTCTGATATCTATTTCCCTGCAGTACCCTGCAACCCAAGGGGTAACTCAAATACTACCTGCTATATAAATTAAACTCTTACCTGTAATGGGACTGCTTCACAGGTGTTTATTGAACCTGGACAAAACAATGACTGAGGCATATATATATATATATATATATATATATATATATATATATATATATATATATATATATATATATAGTGATATGGGCATTTAGAGAGAGTGAGTATAACATATATGGGTCTGCATAGGATAAATCTAAGAGTGAACATTTATTAGAGACTTGAACTATGAGCTGGGATTTATCTAGGATACATGACAATACCATAAACATGTAGTTGAACCTGAGCCTCTACTGTTATACCAATTTGGGTACCTGTTCATGTGTGAACATGGTTGGTCCACTGAGATGGTATCTCAAGCCATTCTCTCCACTACCTGTCCTGACTTTAAAGGGATTCATAGGCCTTCCTGAAACAGGGAACAATCTGCCAACATTCTAGGGTACACTCACAAACTTAAGGATGGTAAAACTCATACGACTAACAACCTAGACTATTAAACAGGATATAATGTCATTGCTAGGGAGAGGGCTGATTACTTAAGGGGTTTTGACCATCTCAATGCATCAGATTTAGGGTGAAATACTATCATACATTAATGGTTCATGTTGTCATGCTAAGTAGACACAGGCAATGCAGGCCTTAGTCAAATCCATGTGTTATGTATTATGGCACAGATTGATTCTGTGCTTCACACAAAACAAGTTCATAGGTGAACCATCTGATACTTGAATGCCCTGTGTCTCACCTAAGGCTTGATACACTCAAAACTCATGTCCTGGATGGCTAATCTATCATACTACCTACTGTTCTGTAAGTCTATGGCTTTGCCACATGCTTGGACAACCTGTGAGGCAATATGACTGCAGAACATTAATAAAAGGATATGTAATGAACTGTGTCTAATGTGTACTAAGGAATTGTGGACATGAATTGGGTTAAAGTATCACAACCCAGTTCGTTGTGCATGACTGAAACAAGACATACACATGTACAGGAATTGGAAACTCCAAGGGCAGTGTACTAAGGTCTAATTGGGTATTTGTACAGGCTAATGCACTAAGTCTCAACTCCCCAATCTGTTTACAGGGTGAGAGGTCAACCTTAAGGACAAGGCAAATATAGACTCCTATATGTTTATACAAAACACCATATTGTAGGGCACAATGTGTCGTTAACATCTCATGCTTGGTTCACATGTGCTTCTCCCGAGTCCCTGGTTTGGGCATTAGGTCGAACACCTAGTTTTCCTTCCTTGATTCCTTAATTTACAGGTGTATACAAGGCCTGGGTAGATTGGTTCCAATAAAATCAATTCACAGGGATGAGGGTTACTTGTCGAAGGTTGGCCTTGCTTCAAAACTTCGAAGGGTTCTTCGATGCAGAACAGAGGACGTCCAGTGGCGGGAAAAGTTAGGGTTCGGCCACAGGCCTTGGTGAACCTTCTACTTATACTAGGGTTTTGGAGGGGGTCGAGATGATAAGGACGAATTCCTTCTCCTATCCAGAGCTGGATTCAAAATCCTTTGATCGAAGGATTTGAATTCGGCTCTGGCCGTTTGAAAAATTTAAATCTGGAACTTTTACATTCCAGTCCTTCTCTTTTAGTTATTTATGAACCACACTCATTTGTTTAGGGATTTTTAGTGAAAACCCCCTTCTACTCTATTATTTACAAAAGTGATTAATAAACTCACAATACTTCACACATTGGCTATTAATATTTCTATGTAAAAAAATTATTTAACAAAAATAATAATGATAAAATGGGAAATTCAGGTCAAGGGCTTACAAATGTACCCACCTTAAAATAATTTCGTCCTAAAAATTAAAGATAGACACAAGAGTCAGAATTTATACTTCATGCCTCGAAAAGATAAGGATAGCGCTCTCGCATGGATAGCGCTCTCGCATCTCGTCTTCCCTCAGCCAAGTGGATTCGCTCGAAGAATGGTGCCTCCACGCGACACGCACCAATAGAATGGTCTGGTTGCGCAGCACCATCTCCCTGCGATCCAAGATCTCTACAGGCTGCTCCTAATAACTAAGGCTCGGTCCCACCTCAATCTCCGAGTGGTCTAGCACGTGACTGGGGTCCGCCACGTGGCTCTACTTCTCCTCTAGCGAACTCGAACACAGTCTCCCCCGGCGGACTGAATATGACACATCCGCGGTGACAATCAATACTAGCAAAGTGTTTACTTAACCAGTCCATGCCGAGCACTATATCAAAGCTCGGGAGTGGCATTATGGGTAAACTAGCGCACATTTCTCGGCCTCCTATGGTAATACGACAACCGACGCAAACATCCTTCACTAAGATGATGCCTCCGCCAGTTGAGACTTTATAGGTGCTATCTAAGGGCTTAGATACAATACTATGTCTAAAAGTAAAAGCTACAGATATGAAGCTGTGACTGGCTCCAGAATCAAATAAGGCAATAGCTGAAAAATACTCAAGGAGAACAGAACCTGCTATCACATCAGAAGATACTAGTGTCTCATCGACCGCCATGGCATAAGCTCTGCCCTGCTGCTGATGCTGGCCGAAGCGCTGCTGCTGTGTGGGCCGGGGTCCCCTCTGCTACTGGGGTATCGTGGGCCTCGGCGGTGCTCCTTGGATAGGAGCTGCCTTCTGTGCTGCATAAATACGCGCTACCGGACACTCTCTCATCTGATGCTCTCTAGATCCGCAGAATAAGCATGCTCCAAGTCGTTTCTGGCATACCTCCCATGAATTTCCCGGCTTCTTGCAGTAGTTGCAAGGTCTCGGTGGCTGCCTCTGTTGGCTCTGCTGAAAGGTAGGGGCTCTATCTAGAGGCTGGTACTGTTGCTGCTGTTGCTGCTGCTGCTGCTGCTGCTGGATGCGGGGCTGTGTCGCGGTCTTCCCCGGAGCATTGGACCGCTTTGCCGATCCAGACTGGCTGTTGCCTCCTCCGTAGGCGTCTCGGTCCCTCTTCTGTTTGCACTTCATCTCCTTCTCTACGTCTTGCACAACCTTCAAAATCTTCTCATATGTTGTGGCTTGGCTGGTGGCGATGGCTATACGGATCTCATGTGATAGCCCCTTCATGAACTTCTTGGCCTTGGCCGCTGGGGTCAAGGCATCTGAAAATCGACTGAGGTGGGAGAACTCGGCGGAATACTCGTCGATGGTGAGGTTGTCCTGTTCGAGGCTCTCGAACTCGTTCTCCAACTCTTCGTGGGCTGCTTCAGATAAAACTTTGCCTTGAATAGCTCTTTGAATTCCTCCCAGGTCACGTCTGGCGTAGTGAATTGGGGCTCATCCCTGTACCACGTGTAGGCGATGTCATAGAGCTGCATGCTAGCATTATCAACCTTCTGATCTTCGGGGATTCGGGCCCTCCGGAGATTGCGGTCCACATTCTTCAACCAGTCGTCGGCGTAGAGAATTCCCTCCATACCCTTGAATTCCCAGGGCCTGAGGTCTGTAAAATTTTTGGAGGTGTCGGGGCGCAACGGGGGAGCCTCCCTAGTCTGAAGAGCCTCCCTCAGTGTATCACGGAAAATGTCAGCCTGCCGCGTCTGGGAAGTCATGAGCTGCTGGATGACCCCAAGAAGCGTGGCGTTGTCCAGCGCAGGTGGTGGAGGCAGAACTGGTGCTTGATACTGAAGGGGTGCCGGCTGCTGGAAGGGTACAGGCTGATGGAAGGGTGCTGGTAGAGGAAACTGTGCTGGTGGCGGTGTCGGCGAAGGGAACTGAGAAGGTGGTGGAATGTCATCACGGCGAAATCTCGTAGCCTGCGGCTGGGGAGTCTCGCCTAAGTAGGTGAAGCGACCTCCGTGAGTCGGTGGGGTTCCATTCGTGGAGGACCCACCAACGTTTTCTGGAGCGTTCGGGTGAGCGGGGTTCCGGCCTTAATCCATCTAACTGCCACAAAGTAAAATCATTAGTTGGTATGAAGATTCAAACAGGATGTAGATCAAAGGAATAATTGAGATCAAATGTAGAATTCAATAACGATGTTAAACATGTGGAGATGATCCTTAAAAGTCTACTTCCTACTCGCAGGCCTGTAGTAGTACATCTAAGTTGAGTACTACCACAAGTTTCGCTGTTTTTGCGAAATCGGACCTGCAAGGGCCACCATAAAAACGTGTCACGACCCGCACCCAATATTTGGGCATGAGTCATGGGTACGTCCAGCCTACACCGCAGTATCGGCGGTAGAACGCTGTCTAGTCATCTCCACAATTTATCAAATGCAACCACACAGTTTATAGATTTCCACAAAAGACCAAATTTGCATATCAAATCTCAACAGGAATTTATATACACAATGTTCATGATGAAAGAAATAAGCTAATAATTGAAAAGAGACCACAAATGTAGAGACCAAATTATGGTAGAAGAAATAGTCTTAATATAACCAAAATGTATCAAAAGGATGTCCACTACTAAACTCTCATAATCCATAAATAAAATGAAATACAATCAAGAGTTTCTGTGAGCAACACATGCTCTATAAAATGCTGTCTAGCTAATAGTCTCCTGCGGAGGGTAGCCCCGCATCCAAGTCCTCCTGCATGCTCAAATCAGGGTCTTCCGTCTGCTCATAAAAAGTAGTACAAAACTCCTCTAACTCATCACCTAAAATATTGGTTATCCAGTCAAGATTGGAACAAGTACACATATAACAGCTATCCGTGACGCAATAGAATCACTAAACATGTATATCGCATATGAGAATGAGACTAGAAAGTAACTAGCATCATGGTACAAAAGGAAAGACATGAAACTCTATCAATGAGAATATAGCTACTAGAAAGCAATATATAAAATCATGGTAGCATAGCAAGTGGTGAAGACATGATGAAAATGGTGGGAATAACAACTATCTACGTGCATTGAAATATCGGTTTCGGTGTGTGAACGGCTAAGGGGTAAATCCGGCAACTGCACGTGTCGCGTGCAGCTGCTATTATTCAAGAATAGACTCATGGGATAGAATGGATTGTTCACACGCCTACTAAGATATTTTCTTGCCCAGCTAGTACCCATAGAATCAATCATATATGGGGTGACATAGGAGATAATCAAATGTAGAGTAAAATCCATGGTACTAATCCTCGTGTGATGATCGTGTCAACAACCAGCAAGACATATAAATAACAAGTAGAGGAAACTATCAGAAACGGTAACAATCGATACATGCACTTGCCTGTCGCCTCGAGCTGTGAATACCAACTTAATGTTGAGTTGGAGTCCAAGTAACCTGTGATACGTATTAAATCTAAATCAACATATGGACTAAACAAAGTAAAGCTGTTTTGGAATTATTATTAATTACTCCTACAATTCCTAATGGCCCTCAAATGGCTTGGGTGGTTTCCACTCTTGGCAACCTCCTAACATAACCTATAGGTTTGTCTACCAATATTCATGTCAAGACTATTGCCTATATGTATACTATATCTATATATGTATTTTTCCTATAAAAACAGGGGTGCCCAACTGTTCTGATAACATGTAGTACCTGATCTCTATATCACTCCTTTATTACCATTGACAGAGTACTGTACTGTGTAGTTATATCCTTCCACACACATTTCCTCTATCTAAATAACACTGTTTACATGTATAATGTATTACGGGATTTACATGGCAGTGCATGGTACTTACCATATGGTCTCGACTTTCTGACAATCTGTCTACTCTGCTACCAGGTACTTATGTGTTCACATATGTGTATCCTAGCCTTACTGTATATGCAGGAACTCAATCACATTGTTCTACATAAAGGTACACCCTAGCACAAACTTCCTCATAAGCCTGGTTTAATAGTCTTGCCAAGACATGAATAAGCTATAGCTCTAATAATACTTGAGTTGCTGAGGTGCTAGATTAGTGTGCTATTACAGGAAGAAGGATGGTACAATAGTTTTCACTCCTTGGTTATACATAGGATCCAGGTTCTTAGCTTAAGCCTGATGCTTAAGGTATGGGCTGGCCTATGGTACTGAGGTTGAATCTAAGGTGGTGTCATGGACAGACCAAAGTATGAATGGAACCTGATCTCTAACTGGATTGGGACTGAACATGAAGACTTTGGGGTCAAAGGTCCAGTTAAATATGTAGTACTTTTATGTGTAAGACCAGCTTCAGCTAAGGGCTGGGCAACAACACATTATGGACTGCACCATGGGTAAGCTCTGGTATCATATGGAACCCCTGGACATGCTTATTAAGTTCATAGGACTGAACTAAACTACAGGCAACTAAAATGTGAGATGGTCTAAGCTTTGATGCTCATACAAGTAGAACATTGCCTGACACTAGTCCCCATAGTACATCCCTCTAATTTCTAACCTGTGAGTCGTTTCCTGGGCTCTATGTTGGAACCTTGTTAAGCTCAAATTCTAACTGGTATATTATGTGTGGACAGTTCTCTAGTGTACAGGATACAAAGTGCAAGCAATTTCAATTGCATTGGTATCCCTTAAGTAAGGTTACTGCATTAACACTCCAGTATCACAGGAAATTGGTCACTAGACAGGGAATTGATATCTGTAAACAATGAGCTTTCATGACTTGGCAGTGAATGGGTCAATGAGAGCTGATACAACCTAACATGGGGTTGGGATACCAAGTCATCATGCATAGGCCGAATGTTCAGAACTCGGGATTCCTTCTCAACCATGTAGTTCAGTGATTGGAATTCAAGTTTTAGTTGTCTTGAAAGGAAGGTACATGTCATAATATCAACATGGAATTGGACTAATAGTTCAATGGCTGTCTATAAGGGCTAAAGATCTGAACAGTACCATGGTCTGATATCTATTTCCCTGCAGTACCCTGCAACCCAAGGGGCAACTCAAATACTACCTGCTATATAAATTAAACTCTTACCTGTAATGGGACTGCTTCACAGGTGTTTATTGAACCTGGACAAAACAATAATTGAGGCATATATATATATATATATATATAGTGATATAGGCATTTAGAGAGAGTGAGTATAACATATATGGGTCTGCATAGGATAAATCTAAGAGTGAACATTTATTAGAGACTTGAACTATGAGGTGGGATTTATCTAGGATACATGACAATAACATAAACATGTAGTTGAACCTGAGCCTCTACTGTTATACTAATTTGGGTACCTGTTCATGTGTGAACATGGTTGGTCCACTGAGATGTTATCTCAAGCCATTCTCTCCCCTGTCTGTCCTGACTTTAAAGGGATTCATAGGCCTTCCTGAAACAGGGAACAATCTGCCAACATTCTAGGTACACTCACAAACTTAAGGATGGTAAAACTCATACGACTAACAACCTAGACTATTAAACAGGATATAATGTCATTGCTAGGGAGAGGGCTGATTACTTAAGGGGTTTTGACCATCTCAATGCATCAGATTTAGGGTGACATACTATCATACATTAATGGTTCCTGTTGTCATGCTAAGTAGACACAGGCAATGCAGGCCTTAGTCAAATCCATGTGTTATGTATTGTGGCACAGATTGATTCTGTGCTTCACACAAAACAAGTTCATAGGTGAACCATCTGATACTTGAATGCCTTGTGTCTCACCTAAGGCCTGATACACTCAAAACTCATGTCCTGATGGCTAATCTATCATACTACCTATTGTTCTGTAAGTCTATGGCTTTGCCACATGCTTGGACAACCTGTGAGGCAATATGACTGCAGAACATTAATAAAAGGATATGCAATGAACTGTGTCTAATGTGTACTAAGGAATTGTGGACATGAATTGGGTTAAAGTATCACAACCCAGTTCGTTGTGCATGACTGAAACAAGACATACACATGTACAGGAATTGGAAACTCCAAGGGCAGTGTACTAAGGTCTAATTGCGTATTTGTACAGGCTAATGCACTAAGGCTCAACTCCCCAATCTGTTTACAGGGTGAGAGGTCAACCTTAAGGACAAGGCAAATATAGACTCCTATATGTTTATACAAAACACCAGATTGCAGGGCACAATGTGTCGTTAACATCTCGTACTTGGTTCACATGTACTTCTCCCGAGTCCCTGGTTTGGGCATTAGGTCGAACACCTAGGTTTCCTTCCTTGATTCCTTAATTTAAAGGTGTATACAAGGCCTGGGTAGATTGGTTCCAATAAAATCAATTCACAGGGATGAGGGTTACCTGTCGAAGGTTGGCCTTGCTTCAAAACTTCGAAGGGTTCTTCGATGCAGAGCAGAGGACGTCCGGCGACGGGGAAAGTTAGGGTTCGGCCACAGGCCTTGGTGAACCTTCTACTTATACTAGGGTTTTGGAGGGGGTCGAGATGATAAGGACGAATTCCTTCTCCTATCCAGAGCTGGATTCGAAATCCTTTGATCGAAGGATTTGAATTCGGCTCTGGCCGTTTGAAAATTTTAAATCTGGAACTTTTACATTCCAGTCCTTCTCTTTTAGTTATTTATGAACCACACTCATTTGTTTAGGGATTTTTAGTGGAAACCCCCTTCTACTCTATTATTTAAAAAAGTGATTAATAAACTCACAATACTTTACACATTGGCTATTAATATTTCTATGTAAAAAAATTATTTAACAAAAATAATAATGATAAAATGGGAAATTCGGGTCAAGGGCTTACAAGAAGCTTGTGCTAAACATATATATTCACAAATACCGATTTAAAGTAAATATTACATATTAAGTAGAAATCGGTAAGAAGTAACTATTCTCAAAAACTTTAAAGACGGAGAGTTAAAATCATATTAACTCAAATCAAAATCAAGCTTCTATGGACTAGAGTGATATGCATGCTTCATAATATAGAGATTAAAAAAAAAAGCATGCATAAATCAAATGTGTCACACTTAATAGAAAATGAGTGATAAACTACATAGTGTGAACTAATCATTTAAGCCGAGTAACTAGTCATGCTAGATAAAAGAATTAATAAGAAAATTAACTAAGCATGCTAGTATTGTATCTGACATTGATTTATAGAGAAGGCAACTGAAGGATATCAATGTGAGCTAGTAGCAAGACATCAAAAGAAACATGCTAGATTGTACAAATATAAATAATTTAAACACTACCAGAATAAGTCATTTTAGCGACGCCTAAAGACGTCGCTAAAACGACAAATTACGTCGCTAAAAATATTTACCGACGCAATTACCGACGTTGTGGACTTGTCGCGGAAACGTAAGTCGCTGATCTTTAAAACGTCGTCGAACGTCGCAAATACCGTCGTTCACCGACGTATGATTACGTCGGTATATCCTGGGATATTACCGACATCTACCGTCGTTTCGTCGGTGGATTAGCGACGTGTTGAAAGTCGCTACACGTCGGTAAAATCCTGGAAACTTATCGACGTTTACTGTCGTTTAGTCGGTGAATTAACGTCGTTGAAAATGTCGCAAAACGTCGGTAAAATACTGGGAATTTGCTGACGTTTACCGTCGTTACGTCGGTAGATTGGCGACGACTATTATGTCACTAAATGTCGGTAATTCCTGGGATTATTACCGACGTTCACCGACTTTTACCGACGGTCTCCGACGTATAAGGACGTCGGTAAACGTCGGTACCCTGGAAAATTTTGCAGATTTACCGACGTTTACCGACGCAAACGTACGTCGGTGGACGTCGGTAAACGTCGGTAAACATCGGTAAATCTGCAAAAAAATAAAAATAAAATAAAATACAGAATGTCCTTTTCTTCCTGCAGTTTAAAAAGATAACCATAAAGACACAGTATAACAGATATCCTTTTCTCCTTGGGTTCGCCGACCCCTTCGGTGGAACACTCAACACCGGTAAACGTAAACCACAGAAGCACATTAACATCCAATTGAAACGAATAATAACATAAACAACAATATAACACAATATAGCAGGCAACAAATAGAATAGGATCCAACAAATAGAATAGGATCCAACAAATAGAATAGTCACAACCAACAAGTATCCAAATAACCAAGTCTACACCAAATAACAATGTCTACAACCAAATAACCAAAGTCTACACACAACCAACAAATAGAATAGGATCTAACAAATAGGATCCAAACATCCAAGTCTACACAACCAACAAATATCCAAGTCACAAACAAAGGATCAAACAAACACAAACAAACAGTCCTAACTAGGACTACTAGGGATCTGGTACAGGAGGGGCACCGCCGCGACGAAGGGATAAGAACAACTCATACTCCTCAAGTGAAATCGATACCGATGGAGCAGACAGTGACGTCGGTGGAGTCAGTGTCGATGAAAAAGGTGGTGGAGGCGGCAGAGTCGACGACGATGAAGGCGCACCCGGAGGACCAGTACGCTCCAACGCTGTAAGTCGCTGGTTGTATGAATCCATGGTAGATAACAGTCTATCACTGCTCTGGACCATCGAATCCGTCACCAATCTCAGCCTATCGGTCATGGTCACCTGTGCTGTCTGCAGCTCCGTCATCGTGCGCTCTAACCCTCCAAGTGATCCTTTACAATTAAGACTCTGACACTATGGTCAAGTATCATAACTGAATCCTTCTCCTTGTCAAATTAATGATGTTAACCTTAGCTGAGAGTAAGCATTTAATATTTCCAATTGAGTACTCATCTAGATAGGTTGCACTAATGTTAACAGTAGGAATGATGTTTGGAATGGTTTATGAAGTGGTGAATCAATATTAGGTAGTTGGATTTATTTCAGACAACCATATTAGTATGTGGAGGGCCAAACAGTTGGTGTTAGATGTAGACTAACTAAACTGTGAAAGAAGATGGATATTTGTATGAGTTAGCTTCAGTAGAAAGACTGTGACTCTGCATGAGTCATATTAGAGGAGTTACTCTGCATAATCATGTACTAAGTATAAGATATGGGTTAGGGCTTAATGGGCTAAGCTAAGCTAGGAGTCCAATAACACCAATAGTAATGTCTGTAACTAGGGTATTTGTGAATATTATGTATCAATATGAGAATAAAGTTTGGGTAGTAATTTAGCATATTATTTATCTTATATCTAGAATACCCTAATTTAGCCAAAATTTGAGCACATAGGTGTCATAGTGTGTGCGTGTCAGTGTTGTGTCATGTGTCAAAGTGTGTGTGTGTGTCAAAGTGTTGTGTCATGTATCAAAGTATCGTATTCGTGTGTATACGAGCCGGTTAGGGTTAGGGTTTACCTGATCAACCGTGGCAGGAGGGGAGGGGTGACGGCGAGGGGGAGCGGCGGTGGAGGTGGCTGGAGCTGGCTCTGGCGAACGGGAGGGACGCTCGAACGAGGGATCAGGCGCGGCGATGGCGAGGGGGAGGAGGGGGTCGACGGTCTCCGGAGGAGGGGGTCGGGGAGCTGATGGGGGGGAGGGGGGGTTGGGGAGAGGAGAGGGAATGGTTTGGGTTGGGGAGAGGAGAGGGGTCGCCAAGGGGGGTGGGGGTCGCCGAGGGCGGTCGGTCGGGGGCCGAGGGGGGTGGGGGTCGTCGGATCGGGGTCGGGGGGGAAGGATGAAAGAAATTTGGAGGCAAAAATAATGGGGGGAATGAAAACTCGAACCTGACCTATATTTTCAATTTAGCGACGTCATATTAGAACGTCGGTAAACGTTGCTAATATCAGTGATATTAGCGATGAAGTAATAAATACGTCGGTAAACGTCGCTAATATCACTAATATTAGCGATGTTTACCGACTTATATGCGACGTGAGCTCTTTAAAACGCAAACGTAGTTTAAATACGTCGCAGAACGTCGCTGTCAGTCGCTAATAATGACGCCTTGCGACGTTATAAAAAAACGTCGCTAAATTGTTTTTTTCCTGCGACGTTTTCTTAAAACGTCGCTAATTACGTCGATAATATGACTTATTTTGGTAGTGAAAGAGAAACGATTAGCATGTTACCAAAGTGGCTCTAGTGGCCACACTTGTATTGGTGCAATTGCTTAGAAGATGACCTTTGAGCTTTGCAACCACCAACACGCTCCTCGGTGCTATGTCCCGATACAAGAAGCTCCACCTACAATATTAGACGAAGACTTTGGTATCCAAATAAACTTGGATCCACATTTGTTAGCTTTAGGGACCCATATACTATTTACTCTAGCATTGGTACAAAAATTCCTACAAATAGGACAAGTTAAACTCATGTGTCCAATGCGAGAGCAATAGAAGCACCTCATACTAGTGTGTGCACATCTATCGGAATGAGCATGATTATGAACATGTGACATACTAGATTGATAAATATATTTAGAGTGAGCATGTATGGATTTGGTCTTAAGAATATCATGTTCTAATATCAAATCATCATGCATGCAAGTAAGAGAATCAAATTTAACATTTAAAGCATTATTCTCTTTTTCAAATAAAACAATTCTAGAAATAAAATCATCATTTTGTTTCTTTAAAGAGTCAATAGAAGAATCATGCAAATGATTTAGCTCATGAGTTTGCCTCTTAAGATCTTCTATTGATGAGGAAAGATATTTGATTTTTAAAATTAAAGCCTCATTCAAACTCTTTAAAGAAACACAAGATGAGTTTCGAGAATCAAGTCTAGATAATAAAACATTGTTTTCATTTCTCAAAAACTCATTTGCTTCTTCTAAATGATGTCACCCTCACTTTTCCAAGTTAGGGGTAAAATGGTAATTTTCCATTTTATAATATTTTTTAGAAATTTTATTTCATGAATATTAATATTTAATTATTATAGGAGTCGGGTTCGAATTTCATCGCATTCCGAGTTAATTCGGGACCCCGGTGAATTTCGACTTGAGCCGTAATTAGCCTGTTAGCTAACCATGGCCCACCACACTAAACTTTTAGGTTTAGGAGTTTGGACTAGTTCCCCCATGAGTAATTAAGTTTAATTATGATTTTTATTTATTTTTAGCATTTTTCAAAACCCATTTTGGATTAATTTTGCATTAGGCTTAGGGAGGGGCAAACTTGTAAATACAAGTGCCCACACCCCTTGGCACCATGGCCGACCACCTATAGGGCCACCCCCTCCACCTCTTTTACTTCCTCACTAAGTTTCTTCTTCTTCTCCATTACTTTCTTTCCAACTCCTTCTTCTTCCTTTTCAAATCCACTTTTAGGTATGATTTTTAAACCCTTTTAAATTCCTCCTTTTGCATTTATTCCTTCACATAAATAATAGAGGGGATCATTCTCTACAAGTTGACCATAGCCTTTGTAGGTTCCCTTAAAATATAGGTTAAGGATTTATTATGGTTTAATCCTTTTTTAGAGTAGTATGTATATATATATATTGTATATGTATGTATCAGAACTTATAGTTGTGCATTAGAGCCTTAGAGTTGTGCATGAGAGCCTTGTAGTTGTGCAGGAATGCCTTAGAAGTGTGCAGAATGCTATTCAGGAAAAACTGTACAGTAGAGCCTTAAAGGTGAGCAGAGGAGCCTTAAAGGTGAGCAGAAGTGCCTTAAAGGTGAGCATGAGAGCCTTAAAGGTGTGCAGGTTGTCCCAGTGTGCTAAAATTCGAGAAATTGAGTATTTTGTGTGTTTGTGCTTTATGTGCGTGTGTAAGAGAAATTGGAGAGTGTGTGTGTGTTTATATATAGATAGATACATAGAGAAGGTTAGAAGAAGTTAGAGAAATAGAAGAAGTTTAGAAGAGAATTAGAAGGAAAAGAAGTTAGGAAGGAAAGAATGAGAAGAATAAGATAAGGAATGAGAGGAAGTTTAGAAGAATAAGAGAGAAAGGAGGAAAGGGAATTAGAAGATGAATTAGTTTAAGAATTAGAAGAAGTTAGAAGAATAGGAAGAAAAGTGAGAAATAGGAAATAGAGGGGATCGAGTAGAGGGCGAAACGGAGCTCGGGTCAAAATACCAAGCGTAGGTAGGCTAACTTGATAGTTGCCTAAGCTAGAATTTTACCCTTTTTAAGTGTAAAATAGGATATTGGCCTACGACCAAGATATGAGTTTCGAAGTCCAAGATGGACTTGGATATGGGTTGTAGAGGTTGGTAATAATTAGAAATAGTCGCCTAGACCTAGTCTTGACCCCGGTTGACCCAGAGTTGACTCTTTACCCAAAAGTCAACCGTGAGTCAACACTTTGTCTAGATTTGACCAAATCTAAACCAGAGTTGACCAGTTGACCAAAAGTCAACTGTTGGTCAACATTTGACCAGTTTGACCTAGAGTTGACCTAGCGTTGACCAGATTTGACTAGGGTTGACCAGTTGATCGAAAGTCAACTATAGGCCAACTCTTGACCCCGTTTGACTTTTTTCGACTTGTTTTGACCTGTGATGACTGGTATGACCTAGGATTGACTTGGTTTGGTTTAGATTGACTTGATACAACTTGATTTGACCTAGATTGACTTGACAGGACTTAGTGTGACTCAGTGAGACCTAGTTTGACCTAGATGCATATCATTCATTGTAAATCATTCCTAAACTTGTTTAAACCTAAATTAACACACAGTATCTCATCTTTAGGTCTCTGATTACCGCTCTGAGCATTGATATATCCTACAGCTCAGGACAGCAGGCGAGTACATTCTCTGATCATTTCATACATGTTAGGATTTATATTCTTGCTCTAGATTACTTACATGATGCTGTCACGTTATTATCACGGATTGGTACTATATGGATCTTGTCATGCGATGTTATCCCCCTCGGGGTGCATCAAATACAGTTGTTATGTGCTTTTCACGAACATCTTATATTTTATGTACACCGCTTTCATGTATACTCTTGTGCAATCTTGTACTCTCATGATCACGTGAGCAAACATGATAAAAACCTCTTGTGCAAGGTAACGTAACTTGACTAGATCCTTGTGTATTGATTGGGGAGGGTGAGTAGGAAATGGTTATGTGATCAAAATTCCATCTTGTACAATCTTGTATATGTCCTAACCCGTTTATATAACCATATCATGCTCTAAATCACAGGTTTCCTACAGTTCTTACTTATCATATATATAGATATTTCCAGTTATCAAATCTCTCTCGTTTTATATATATTCTTTATAGTCCATGTATCTTACTCTATGCATGCTTTACATTTCCTAACATGATATGAACTGCGTGAGATGTATTGTGCTCGTTCCTGTCCTGACTGGACCTGTTAAAAATATTACAGATGATGATGGTGACTGTCCTACCTTCTATGGGACACATGAGGGTGACCTTCAGGAGCCTGAGGAGCATCTAGCTCAGTAGAGGGTGCCTAGTCTAGTCTAGTGTTTATAGTTTTCATTTTGTATCGGATTGTTCCGATTGTTAGTTGTGACTTAGTTACATTTCAGGTCTTGTACTTATTTGTGTTGGACATCTACTTTGTGTGGTGTGATAACTCTATTTATATTCAATTTCTTCCTTTCATCTAATTCCATATCATGTTCTATCTTTCCTAGACTTGTGTTTGAGATATAGAGTTGAGATGTTAGATGTTATGGTTAACCTATACAGCGTTCTACCGCCGACACTGCGGCGTAGGCTGGACGTACCCACGTTCTCGTGCCCCTAGTCAGGGTGCGGGTCGTAACACATTTTTGTGGTGGCCCATGCAGGTCTGTGTCACAATTAGTACGATCTCGTAATGGTGCTCGACTTAGAGTAATAATTACTGTTTTCCATAAATAAATTCACTTTATTTATTGTGTTTCTGAGAAAATTACAACTATAGGAATCTAATCTAGAAGACGATTATTTTATCCCTTGGACGATGCGATGAAGAAAACTCGAACTTCGAAGAACTTGGACAGCAACTGGGCAATCTTTTTGTTCTCTCTGAATTGACCGTAGTATCTGATGAAAATGAAGAAACTCTCTTTTATAGAGTTCTGGATAACTGTTCTGAAGCATACGCTCAGTCAGTTACTTGACGTGTGCATAACTGCAGGGACGCGTGGCGAATTCTGGTGGAGACACCTTAGAGTGCGGTTGAAAGTAGTGGAATATATCTAGGAGAGATTGGTGGCATGGATGCCACGTTGCATAACTTCTGAATAAGTGGGTAACTGAGTACAGGACACGTGAGAACGTGTGTTGACTGTACGTTGAAAATTATCCCAAAGACATTTGCTGTGATACACTGCCTTTGTTGAAGAAGAGTCATACGCTAGCTTTTGAAGGCACATATCTTGCATACACTGACTTGGACATTATAAAGCTGATACGCTCACTTCATTGATAAGGAGTCGTATGGAGTCCATACGCTCATCTGATTGGCAAGGAGTCGTATGGAGTCCATATGCTCACTTGGTTGGGCAAGGAGTCGTATGGAGTCCATACGCTCACTTGGTTTGGGCAAGGAGCCGTATGGAGTCCATACGCTCACTTGGTTGGGCAAGGAGTCGTATGGAGTCCATACGCTCACTTGGTTGGACAAGGATCCGTATGCATTGAGGGAGTAGACACGTGACTGTCTTCAATCTTCTCAAATATGCCATATCTTCTAATACTGACAAATATCTCTTGAGCTTGTGCTGCATATATGATGGCTGACAGACTGTCAGAAATGACAGTAATGATGGCTGTGCATTTATGATGGCTGCTGAGCTGTCCTCGTAAGAGACAAAATCAATTCTCGAAAACCTATACGACGGCTAATCTTCATAGGGCAGCTGTCTTTGCACGAAAGACGAAGTGTCAGATTCATCTTTTATTAAATATATGCTGTGCTGTCATCTCAAGAAATATTAAAATATTTACTGAGCGTACGGCCTTTAGATGAGCGTATGGCTTTGACTGAGCGTATGGCCTTGAGCGTATGACTTTGGCTGAGCGTATGGCCTTGAGCGTATGACTTTGGCTGAGCGTATGGCCTTGAGCGTATGACTTTGGCTGAGTCTTATGTCAGCGTGTCATAATTTTTCATACCCTACAAGACCCCCTTCAAAGTTTTCGTACTTTATGAATTTCAAAAGTTCGAAATTACTTTGAACTTAAAGTGGGAATAAGTCTTGACACGCTGGCATGAGTTTGTTATCTTCCTCAATATCAGTGCAAATCATTAGGGATTCTGTTTAAAGAACGGCCGTCGTTTGAACTTCTTTTTTTCTTCTATAAATAGGTTTTTCCAAACCTAATTTATTTCTTTACTTCCACATTCGTCTTCGAGAGAGAAAAGCCCTAAAAACTCAAGCCTTCTTCTTCTTCGACTCAGTCTACATCAATGGCGCCCAAGGTCGACGCTGCTGCGAAGGAAAAGGGGAAGGCTCCTGCGGAGTCATCTCAGCCTGCCGCCGCCGCTGCTAAGAAGACTACCGATGAACGCGTTCGACGAAGTGAACGCCCATTGAAGCCCCTCTATGGTGAGGATGGTGATGATGAACAGTAACTATCCCCTATTTAGGGCTCTGGTTAGAACAAGATCATAAAACGTATCCCCTTTTTAGGGTCAAATACGTCAGAAAATACGCTTCCCTCTTTAGGGTTTAGCCGTATTCCATATTTTTCGTTTATATGAAAAATATGTTTGAAACATATTCTGTAAGATACGCGTATTTTTGATAAAAATGTCGAAATACGCTGTCTTGAAAGAATATGCTATGTCAAGTTGTCTCACTGAAATACGCTAGCTCCTGTGTTAGCGTATTTTTTGATGATCATCTTGTCAACCATACGCTAATACGCTCAAGCTGAACATAAACTGAACTGTAAAATTTATCATACACTCAGGATAGAAAAAATGATCTCTGAATCCATCATACGCTTTAGGATAGAGTGAGCGTATGTTTAATCTTTGAGTCTGTCGTACGCTTAGTATAAACTGAGCGTATGTTGAACTTTGAGTCTGCCATACGCTTAGTATAAACTGAGCGTATGTTGAACTTTAAGTCTGCCATACCTTAGTATAAATTGAGCGTATGTTGAACTTTAAGTCTGCCGTACGCTTAGTATAAACTGAGCGTATGTTGAACCTTGAATCTGCTGTACGCTTAGTATAAACTGAGCGTATGTTGAACTTTAAGTCTGCTGTACGCTTAGTATAAACTGAGCGTATGTTGAACTTTAAGTCTACCGTACGCTTAGTATAAACTGAGCGTATGTTGAACTTTGTCATCTCTTGATGTTGAAGATTTCTAACGTTTTATTCTTCTTTTGCAGTGGATATTCTGGCTCAGGAGGCAGAATTTGAAGGATGTGTAGGAAATAACTATAGAAGTGACCTATCACATGTTCGTTTTCCCCAATTCGATGGACCTTCTACAAGGATAGCGCTTTTGACAAATCAAGAAAATGATACCTTGTTGAATTTGATGAGTGGACTGCCTTTACAGAGTGTGGATGGTGTTACCCACTCGAAGCCAGTATTTCTTTTTGGAGATGCTATTGACATAAACTCCCAGCCTGCTCTTGATAAAGTATCATACTCTTATTATAGGGATGGTGATGCAAATCAGCCAATGTATCTGACTGGTTTATCAAAAAGTATCAATATAGCTCGCTTATTCCATGCGAGTCACCAAAGACAAATGAAGTGGGATATCACTCCATCCCGTCAAGCAAAAGCTGGGTGGATAGGATACCGTCAAGGAAGATTCTGCAGTGGTACGGAACCACATGTCTCAGCTTTGCGAGGACTGCTGCCAGCTACCATTCCCCCCGAGGACTCGGCACTTCTGAAGCCAGTTAGAGTCCCAATTTTTGCAAATGAATTTGTTCAGCTGGAGAATGCTGTTTACCCAAAACAGTCTATGAGGCTGACTGGTCTGGTAAATCCGGAGAATACCAGATGGACTGTTCTTGTAAGATGGATTCTGAAAAACTTTAGGGAACAGTTAAAGGAAATAGGTCTATATAATGCCATCAAGTGCACCGCTTATGGTTTTAGGCCAAACCCGGATTTGTTCTTGGCATTAGCGGAGAGGTATAATTACCGTACTGGTACTTTCATGACTCCAAGAGGCGAGATGGGATTCACCCTCCATGAGATGGCATATATTTCTCAGCTGCCAACAGGAGATTTGCCATATGAGGAGTATATCCCTTTCATTGATGAAATGAATAAAATCTCCGATGCCAACCCACTGGTTCTTCATGTCTTTGAAGAATTAATGTGCCATTACAGTATATGTAAGGCTTTTTATAAAGGACAAGGTGCAGAGGGAGATTCCAATTGCTATTCTTCCAAGTGGATGGCCTATTTATTCCAAGGCCGTACTGATGAAGTTCAGAAGAAGAAGAAGACCGATCAATATATCGGTAAATTTAAACCTCTGAGTCAAGCTGAAATTGATAAACTAATCCAGGATACCACTCATGACGACATCGTCATTGAAGAAGACGAAGGCACCTACAAAGCCAGTGATAGGTTGGAGACCTATATTAGGCAGGGTAGCCGAGAATTATCTGCTGAAGGTCATCTGGCCGAATTTATATCTCTTTGGCTGAGAAAATTTGTAGTACCTGGCACCTGTTCAGCAGACAGGATGCACAGAGGAGTTGTCTTTGCAGTAGTCCGTCTGACTTTTGGGTACAGGATGGATTTGCTGACAGCAATGACATGCCGTCTGAATGCTGGCTTACGAGCATACACAGACAGAATGTTTGAATTGGCAAGGAAGCGACTCACAACCTTTCTTCGGGTAGAAGTGCCCTTTACATATTTATTTGGGTGGCTACTTCTCCATTTTGAATCTCTCATGAATGCTGGGATGGCTAGACCAGATGACACCTTTCTGGAAAGATACAGTCACACGCCAAAGTAGAAATATGACACTCTGACGGACTGTAGAACCATACTAAACAGGGAAGAATTATGGAGCTTCACTTGTGTTTCTCCACCTGTTAGTTATGAAACTATACATAGGAAATTGATTGATGGCATTGGTGCCAATGGGTTGGATGATATTCAACATGAATGGCTGAAGAGGATCAGGCCATCTCACTTAATCTGCCGTCGTGACAATATCACCTATCTGGAGCCATATCTTCCGAGTAGGTTCGCTCGGCAGTTTGGCTATGATCAGTTGCACGTGGGGAATGCAACGACATGTTTTGGCTACCAAGGCGGTTTAATCGATGGTGCCAGAGCTTGGATATACTTTATTGCTAAAGGTACATGAGCTACCTTTTCCATGCCAGATCCGGTTACTTATCGGAGAGGGGCTAGAATATTGGCGTCTTATGCCAAATTCTATATATCAGCAAATACCTTTGATGAAAAATTTAGCATCTTAGGTAGAAGCTTTATTTATGTTGAAAAGAAATCAACCAAATCAGCCTTGCCAAGAGATTGTCACGACCAAGAAGATCCTCTGGCTACTGATGAAGTTGATGATGAAATTTTAGAGACTTTCTTCTCTGATGAACTTCATCAACCATTACATGTGCCCATTGGAAGTGCTGAAGAGAGTATATCTGCCGACAGTACACCGAAGAGAAAGCGGGGCAAAGGTGCTGCTGGGCCAGCCCCAAAAAGAGTTACTCGGGCAGAGGCTCGAAATCGTGGAGGAATTACTATTCCAGGGACTTCTCCTGCTTCCAATCGAGTCAGAGATGCTGATGAAGCAGGTAGTGACTCAAAAGACGATTATCCTACTGTTCCATTAACAAAAAGAATATGAAGGAAAGTGATCGTTTCAAAAACTAAATCCGTAATTTGTCTCGATGCAGAGAGTCCCACCAATCGTGCCGAGCGATTGTCTTTAGAAAAGCAAGCTGCCTTTGCTTTTTCTGTAAAGACGGAACCTATTGAAGAAGATGTACCTGAGCCTGCTGGATCATCCATGCCTTCTGATATAGAATCGATTCTGCCAACAGCCGATGATGCGCAGGTGATTAGTCAACCTGCGGTAGAGGCCGAGAATCAGACTGAAACAGCTAATGACTTACTAATTTTGGGAGAATCAGTGAAGGAAGCTACTACTCTCAATCCAATTGCTGAAGTTTCAGAGAGCAATAAGAGTGATGACGAACAGGTTGACTATGAACCTTCGTCTTATTCTTTTGAAGAAGAGGACATGGAGATAGACGATGAATCACCATCTAAAACTCCAATTGATGTATTGAAGACAATTGGTCAACATTCAGGGTTGACTCCAGAGCCGGAGAGGCATCTAGAAATAGAAGTTCAAGCTCCGAGTACTTCTGGGGCGGGCAGCAGTGAAATAAATCCCGTGTCAGAAAGCACTCTGAACAGATTACGAGCTGGGCTGAATGATCCAACGGAAACTGAATATGAACCAGCTCCAGGTAATATTTTGTTCAGCAAAGTTTTGTCTTTTTCCTGCTTTATTGTCTTTTGATCATGCTTCTTTAATTCTAACAGTTGTAGGAACTGCACCGGCAATGAGTTCGACTCAAGCCCCACTTGTCCAGACTGATATGGGTGAGGGGAGTTCATATTTGCCTAGTTCTCCGAAAGCACTTACTTCAACTCCCAGGATAGAGGCTTCTCCTGCTCCTTCCTTTACCGTTGCAGCGACTCCCGATTTTGAGACAGGGATAGCAAAGGCCATGGGGATGTAATCCGATATTATTTATTCATATCTGGATACATTCTCCAGACGGCTTATGAAGGATGAAACTATGTCTTTCTCGGATCTTCGAGCGGCGATCAAGTTCCCGCTTTTAGCTTTGAGACAGGCTGGTTATGAGACCTAGTGTGTCTTCTTTGAGCATCTCCTGAATGATTTAGAAGCAACCATCCACAAATACTGGGAGATCAAAAAGGAGGATATCAAATCTCTGACTGAAGCTGAGATTGCTCAATTAGAAAATGAAGCTCAAGCTCAGCACATTGCTTTGAAGGAATTTCTCGCTCTATCTTCTGAACAGTTAATGGCGAAGGATGAAGAAATAATAACTACTCGTCAGAAGATGGAGCGTCTGAAGAAGGATGAAGCAAAAAAAGCCGATGAGCTTAATACGTTGAAAGAGGAGTTGGCTCGTCTTCAAGAGCGAATTGTCTCCATGGAAAAGGAGCAATCGGAGATTGCAACTGCTCATATGTCTGAATCTGAACGCTGTCGATTTCTACAGCAAGAGCGGAAACTGATGCAGGCTGACCAGATTGAAGAGACAAACCGTCGTAGCTTTATTATCGCGGATTATGATCAACGAATGGTTGGAGTTGAAGCAGCAGAGCGAATCCACAAAGCTCATGAAGAAAAGATGAATAATATAATTGTTCGTATTCAGGAGATAATTACTCCTCATAAATAGATCTTTTACATTTTTCATATATTGAATTTTTGATACCTATTTGTAATCAATATTTTGACTTTGAAGAAATGAATATCTTGACTTGATTTCAATTCTGTGGATGATATTTTTGTAGAAAATATGTTCAGAGGTAAATAATACATAACATATTTCAATAGAATAGAATATACAAATAACCTTTGTAATTCTATCAGATGATATTAAACCAAAGATAATTTTAGTTTAATACTGATTAGAGAAAATAGAATTCAGATATAAAGATATCTTTGGACTCTATTTTCCATGATCTTTGAACTCAGAAATCAAAAGACTAGATATCATTTTCATAGAATAGAAAATATGATACTGAAATAGAAAATTCAGAGGTAATATGGACGTGATTTTCTATACAAGATCTTTATTAAACCCACTGGAATATAACAAGACAGAATATCAAATTCTCTGGGAAGATGATACATGATAGAATATCAGTTTCCGCTGGGGATAATGATATCGAGATAATTTTTGTAGAGAAGATATCATTCTGATCATATATTTGCTGAGGAATAATGAAAATATTATACATAATATTTCTTTAAAAATTTGCCATTGATAGGCATCATCGTGACTTTTCCATCCATAGAGGCAAGTTGATATGTTCCATTAGAGAAGACTTTGTTTACTACGAATGGGCCTTCCCATTTCGCATCAAATTTGCCTTTGCTCATTTGTGTCATAATCATAGGACGTCTGACAGTAAGGACCAGTTCTCTCTTCTGATATGCTCTGACTTTCACTTTCCGGTTAAAAGCTTTTGAAATTCGGGCCTGATACAGCTCGATGTTTTGTTGAGCATACAATCGCTTTTCATCTAGGGCTTCCAATTCTTGAAGTCGAAGACGATCATTATTTTCTGTTGTAAGTTCATTGGAAATTGCGATTCTCATAGAAGAAATCTGGATCTCGAGGGGAAGAACAACTTCACACCCATATACCAAAGAGAAAGGCGTACATCCGGTCGTATTGCGAATTGTGGTACGGTAGGCCCATAAACATTCACCAAGCTTCTCGCTCCAGTTGCATTTGTTGGAAGAAACAAACTTTTTCAAGAGTTTAATGATCGTTTTATTGAAAGCTTCTGCCAATCCATTAGCTGCTGGATTATATGCTGTAGAAGCTAAATTATTGATCCGATGATCGTCGCAGAATCGAGTAAATTTCTGACTGACGAACTGCGGTCCGTTATCATGAATAATACGCCGAGGAACACCAAATCGATAGATGACATGATGTTTGACGAAGTTGATGACATTAGAAGTTTTGACTTCGGATAACGGGATTGCTTCAGCCCATTTGGAAAAGTAATCGGTTATTGCTAGAATAAACCGATGTCCTTTTGATGATGGTGGGTTGATAGGACCAATGGCGTCCATGCCCCAAGCTTCAAAGGGCCATGATGCCGCTGTTGGGTGTAAGAACTCTGATGGTTGATGGATAAAGTCTGCATGAATTTGACAGGCTTTACATTTCCGAGCATATTGAATGGCGTCAGCCACCATCGTAGGCCAATAATAACCCATACGTCGGATACGATCTTGAAGCTTAGGACCTGGTTGATGGGCTCCGCAGACACCATCATGTGCTTCACGGATTATCTGTTGTGCTTCTTCACCAGCGATGCATCGGAGGAGAAGACCGTCGTAGGTCCGACGATATAGTGTCTTCGTTGTATGATTATAATAGAATCTGAGAGATCGACGCCGGATAGATGCTGCTTCACTCGGATTATCGGAAAGTATGTCATATAACACAAAGTCTAAAAATGGACGTCTCCAATCTTCAATTATGGCTTCTGTTTTGTTAGAAAAGACATATTCCATAGTAGAATCGGAAGAAGACGAGGACACTTTGTCAAACTTTAATCCAGCATCAAGGTTGAAAGAATCTTCGTCTGGTTTATAGGAAAAAGCCAAAGCCAAATTATTCTCAACGCAGAATAGTTCTCGGTTATAAACCACTATTACTTGCTGACGTCTAATTGGTATGGCTAATACAGCAGCAAGATTAGCCAAAGCATCAGCTTTTGCATTATAGGCTCGTCGAACATGTTAAATAAAGAAACCTTCAAAGGAGGAGGCTATAGAGAGTGTTGTTCGATGATAAGATATCAAATCTTGATGACGGACTTCATATGTTCCTCTGATCTGATTGACAATAAGCTTGGAGTCTCCATAAACTTCTAAATATTGAATATCCAGATGTTTAGCAAGTTGAAGACCGATGAGTAATGCATTGTATTCGGCTACATTGTTTGAACATGATTGATTCAGAGAATAAGCCCTCTGAATAGTTAATCCTTCTGGGGATACAAGAACAATCCCAACTCCGGTGACAATATCGCCATTAGGACCTATTCTAGATGTTCCATCAAAGAATAAATGCCAGGTAGAAATTTCTTCAGAAACCAGATTTGAATCCAGAACTTCATCTGGAATCTCATCATATAATTTAGAATCTTCTGGAACTGCATGAGCTGCCAGGAAATCAGCAAGAGCCTGTCCTTTAACTGACTTTTGAGGAATATAATACATGTCGTATTGAGCTAACAAAATTCCCCAATTAGCTAGTCTGGAGTTGAGAATACCAGGTTTCTTCATCATAATCCTGATGGGATTCACTCCAGAAATGACGTGAATCGTTTGACCGATAATATAATGTCGCGTTTTCTGAACGGCAAACATTAATGCTAGGCATTCTTTCTCGATTGGAGAATAACGCGGTTCAGCACCTGTCATTGTGCGACTGAGATAATAAATAGCCTGCTCATGGCCATCTTTATTTTTTTGGGCAAGTAATGCACCGAGAGAATGATCCATGGCTCGAACATATAGAAGAAATGGTATTCCCGAGACGGGAGGTACCAAAATCGGAGGGTTTATGAGATACTGTTTGATATCGTCAAATACTTTTTGACATTCTTCGTTCCAGACGAAAGATACACCTTTCTTCAGAAGTTTGTTGAATGGTCTGCAGCGTCCTGATAAGTTAGAAATGAATCTCCTGATATAAGCAATTCTTCCTTGAAATCCTCGTAGCTCTTTTAAGGTGCGTGGAGGACGCATCTCTTGAATGGCTTTGATCTTCTCGGGATCCACGTGTATACCTTTAGCGGTAATGACGAAGCCGAGAAATTTGCCACTAGAGACGCCTAGGAAAGACTTAGTAGGGTTCATTTTAAGTTGATGCTGACGCATTAAATCAAAGATAGTCTTCAAATCTTGGATATGATCCTCCTTTCGTCGACTTTTAACTGCAACATCATCAACATAGCATTCGACTATTTTCCGGAGATGTTCGCGGAATATAGTGCTCATTGCTCGCTGATATGTTACTCCTTCATTCTTGAGACCAAACGGCATCACTGTATAACAGTATGTACCGATCGGCGTTCTGAAGGAAGTATGTCTTTCGTCGTCTGGAAATATTTTGATTTGGTTGTATCCCGAATATCCATCCATGAATGACATTCGTTCGAAACCACATGTGTTGTCGATCATGACATCGATAATTGGAAGAGGAAACTCGTCTTTAGGACAAGCTGCATTGAGATCGCAAAAGTCTATACAGACTCGGATCTTGCCGGTCTTTTTGAGGACAGGAACGATGTTAGCCACCCATTCAGGATGTTGTTCCTCTCGAATAAATTCGGAAGCCATAAGCTTGTTGACTTCAGCTTCAATTGCATCCATAATGTCTGGACGAAATCGTCGTTGTTGTTGTTTGACGGGTTTAGCATTTGGCATGATATTAAGTTTGTGCGTTGCAATCTTCGGATCTAGCCCTGGCATATCCTCGTAGCTCCAGGCGAAGACATCGATATAATCATGAATAAGCTTGATCATGTTTTGTTTATCTGTTTCTGAAAGACTTTCACTGATGAATATTGGTTTAGGGGACCCCTCTTCACCAACATCAATTTGGATCAGTTTATCTTCAGTAGGAGGTTCTCTCTGCTCGAACCTGAATTCCCATTGATTATCTAATCTTTGAGCCCATTGTTCTGATTCATGTGATATTTCAAAATCATCCTCATATTCATTATTTTCTTGCGGGCCATCAACAGAGACCATATTGATAGATAGAATAGAACGATGAAGATCACCAATACTTGTGTCAGAATCCCAAGAGAGGGAATTGGAAGACTCAGATCGTTCGTCTTCATCGGATTCTGAATCTTTATGGACTATGTTGATAAAGGAGGTAGGAGCAATGTAACCTAAACCACATTTTGTCCTTCCGTATTTTAATGGAGGAATTCGAACAGGCATTCTTCTTCCTTTTCCATTATTGAGGCTTGTTCTGAAGTCATAACCCATATTCTTGATGATATTTTTGGACTGCTGACTGTAGCGACGTAGTTGTAACCTTCCAGTATCGTCGTTTTTGTCATCTTCTTCCAGGTTAGGAGGGTTCTGGGGTCCTTTATAGAAGAATATTGGATTTTCTCCCTTCTTTCTAATGGAGACCACGAAGTATGATTTTTGTATAGACTCTAATGACACTTCTGTATGAAGAGTTTGAACAACTCCTATAGTTAGTGGCTTTAAGCTATCTAACAATTGTAAATAACTTTGTACATGATTACAGACATTAATATACTGCAAAGGAGATGTTTCATTAATATTAGATACTGTATTTACAACAGAAGGCTGAGCCTTATCAGACTTAGTCAAATTAATGACAAAAGGGGGAGAAGAAGAGCGATCAGAAATTTTGTTTCGATTAAGATCGATAACAAAAGGCTCAGAAGAGGTGAGCTCCCTTGAAGAAGATCGTGGATAAGTAGTACGTCCACTGACTGGAATGACTAGAGTATTGGGTCTAGCCTGAGAAGATGGAGGAGGAGTAGTGCGTCCAGTGACGGGAATTATCAGTGAACTTTGTGGAGCTTGGGAAGGCAATAAAGTGGTACGTCCACTGACAGGAATTATCAGTGAGCCTTGTGGAACTTGGGCAGGTAATGAAGTGGTACGTCCACTGACAGGAATTATCAGTGAGTCTTCTTCAGATGGTTTAAGAGACTGTGGATGAGTGATACGCCCTTTTACAGGAATAACAAAGGTGTCGACTTTTGATGTCTCATCGTCGTCATCCATAGCTTGCAAGACTTTTGAGTATTCATCTTTGTACATGCGAGCGTCATTGAAGTAAGCTTCGACTCCTTTAAATGGATAGAGATCTGCTACTTCTTTTTGAACCTCTCCATTATCATCAACATATTTGAAGCATTGATGAAGAGTCGAAGGAACAATATTATGTTCATGTAAGAATGGTCTCCCCAATAGGGCATTATATGAGCAACCATGATTGTCGATGATATAGAAAGTAACCTTAGTGCGAAGATCGCCTATTTGAAATTTGAGACGAATCTTGCCTAAAGGCTCACTTTTTCCTTGATTGAATCCCAAGATGGTAGTGATAGTGCTGGAAAGACTATGCACTGGTATCTTCAGTGCATCTAGCATAGTCTTTGGCATAATACTGAGAGCTGATCCTGGATCAATCAGTAGACGATCAACCTTCATAGAATCGACATATCCTGTATGATATAAAGGACGGTCATGTCGATTATCCTCTAGCAGCATATCATCCTGCGTAAAGGTAGTGTTTGGAATTAATTCCAATACATTATGGCAATGAGAGACAGGTTCTGTTTCCAACTTCTTGAGGAGAGTTAGGCAGGTTTCTGCTTGCAGCAGTGCTTCACTCAGAGTTTCTCGAGTCTCCTTAGAGAGGCGTAAGAGCTCGAAGATTGACAATTTAGCTGGTGTATTGGCTAGTTGAGCCAATATATCAAAATTATAAGGCTTTTCAAGTCCTGTAGGAGATGACTTCTTCAATGGTTTGTCGAAACGGACTTGTTGTTTGCCTTTGTCAGCTGCTGTTGGTTTAGAAGGAGCTATCTCAACAGGAACATTTGAAGGTTCTTCAGTAGAGACTGGTGTTGGAGCTGTAACCGGAGGGACATCAGGAGTTTCTTCAGGAATGTCAGCATAATCTTTCAGATATATTTTTCCTGACCGAGTTCCAGCAAGAACTTCGACTTCAGATTCAGGTTCAGGGTTTATCGAAACCATGTTGCAAATCTTCATCTTATTCTTGGTTCTTTTGTGCTTGATGAGAGCTTCATTCCAGAAACCAAGGCCAACACGAGATTGATTATGTCTCATAGTGATGGCTAAAGTTGCTTGGAGCCCTTTGCCTGAGTTTAAACCAGGAACAGTGGCTAGATCATAGCCCATCTTTGCCATTAATTCACGAGATTGTGAACTATATAGATGGAATGCAGGCTTGTACATATCTTCAACTTTAGGTACAGTTTTTACCTCTGTAGGGGGTGAGTTTCCTGCCAAAATGAAAGTAGGGGTTAGAGAAAGATTGGGTGTGATACTAGAAGTCACGTTGCATGACTTAGTCTTCCCAGGCTTCTTTTTAGACAAAGGAGTCTTTCGAGGAGAAGAGGAAGATGTTTCAAACTCCGTCATTAAATCCGGGTGAATCCACACGATTTCTCCCTTCTTAGTTGTGGCAGGAACAAGTCTTTCATTCTGTGCTGGTGGGATGTTCACAACCTCGAGAGTTGCTTTGGGGATAGGAACAATCCTACTTTCCACCATTAAAGGAGGGAAATCACCGAACTGCATTGAAATCACATTTGCTGTGACTGTCTTATCTTTGGGTGTCAGTGTCACAGTTCCTGACTTAATCATTTCCTGGATCTTTCCTTTTAATACATAGCAAGATCGGATTGTATGACCCAGCATTCTATGATATGGACAGTATTTTGGATGATCTGTTTTATTGGCTTCATCAGGCTTTTTGATTTCTGGTAATTGAGTCTTGTTACCTTTGAGCAAGCATTCAAAGATATCCTGAACATCATCATCGTCGAAAGAATACTCTTCCTTCGGTCGAGGAGGTCTCTGTTGTTGATTTGTCGGAGCTGGGGTAGCGTGAATAGTCTTTGTCTCCTGACTATTGTTCTGGAGATTGACTTCAAGAGCCTCTTTTCCTTTACGATTGTTGGGTCGAGCACTATTGCTAGCACTCTGATTTGATTCTTTAGGAGCCATTTGTACCCCCAGGCCTTTGAAGGTCTCAGCACTGACTTCGGCAGCTTTGGCACTGACGATGAATGAAGGCTAATCTTGGAACTGAGTGGACCCTGTCCACATGCTGATGATTGGTAAGAGATTCGACTTGCAAGTGTCGATAGTAACAGCATCGGGAGTTCCGAGAGGCATTTTGAGGGCTTCTCTTCTGAATCTTTCAATGAAGTCTTCGATAGTTTCATTATTTTTCTGTTTAATTCTTATGAGGGCTGACATAGTCATGTCATTGAGCCCTTCATAGAACCGTTCAAGAAACATTTGTTTAAAACCGGCAAATAAGGTAATCACTACCAAAATTTATCGATTTAGCGACGGCCGAATCCGTCGCTAAGACGACGGTAATAACTATTAGCGACCAATTGCCGACGGATATTGGCCAAAAAAATCCGTCGACAATCAGCTCGTCGCTAATAACCATCCGTCGCTAAGTTGTCGTCACATGACGGAATAGCGACGGATAGTCGACGTCACAATACGAAGCATTAGCGACGCATTTCCGACGGACTGTCGTCCACTTCAGCTTTTAAGTACTTAACTGTGTAGACAATACCGACGTAAATTCCGTCGCTAACCCGTCGCAAAAGCGTATCAGATCGTATCGTTTCGTCGCTAATCCGTCGATAACGTCGATATCAAGTGACGGATTAGCGACGGTTTTCTGACGGAAAAGCCGTCGACCAGCTTCTGGAAATTCATGTCATTTCCAGCAACTTGGCGACGGATAAGTCGTCGCTATGCTGTCGCAATGTATCGACCGCATAGCGACGGATTAACCGTCGACCTTGTTTTGGAAATTCTTGTTATTTCTAGAATACGGGCGACGAATATGTCGTCGCTATTCCGTCGAACAATGAATCATGCCGACGGATTGTCCGTCGACCATCCGTCGCTACCTGGGAATAATTTTCAGATATCCAGGTAGCGACGGAATAACCGTCGAAAAATAGTCGGCAACTGGAGACATCCGTCGCAAAACGGTCACAAGTCCGTCGCTAACTGAGAATATTTTGAAAAAAAAAATTACTGCTTTTTAGCTGTTCGTAAAAATTTGCATAAACCAAACCAATATATAATACACACCAATTATCCAACAATCACATAGACCAAATATATTATGCACACCAATTATCCAAGAATCACATAGACCAAAATATGCACATACGAATTTAATGCACACCAATTATCTAAGAATCATATAGACCAAACCAAATTAATATAAAATAGACATCAGTTATCCGGAAGAGTAACCAAATATCCATCGTTATAATCCGATCATTGCACAAATATTCCAAAATTTTCACAAATATTTCAAAACACATAGGAAAGAGTTGGCCAGTTACAGTAACCTAATATCCAATCCTGACGACCGATCATAGCACAAATATTCCAAATTTTTCACAAATATTCCAAAACACATAGGAAAATCGACTTTGGCCTCAACAAAGACCACAAGTCAGACGATGAATCCTCACAGCCAGGGATGATAGTTGCGTTGAGGCATGTACCATTCTATCAGCCACTTTGCATACGAAGGCTCAATCTGGTTGAGGTCTTCTGTAGGGATAGGAGGGTCGGTCCCGATGCTACTACTCTCTGACGGTGGCTCCTCCTTAGCTTCAAGCTTGGAAGCAATCTCTTCCCTGATGGTCATCGGTTCTTCCTTGACAGTCACCGGCTCTTGTTTAACGACGGAGACTTCCTCCGTGTCGACCTCCAAGGGTTTCTTGCCTCGACCCCTTCCTCGACTAGCAGCACCACCTCGACGAGTCCTAGGAGCCATCTTTCTGACAACAGAAATTTTTATATAGGGTAAAGAAATTTACTCAAGTTATAAAAGTTGTGATGTTGGTTTTTTGCGTTCATCATCATTAGAGGGAGCAGCACTCGAAAAGTTGTGACGTTGGTAGCATGAGAGAGTAAAAATCTGTATCACAAGACTAACAGAATTACTATGTAATCATGTACTCACCAATAACCGGATGTAACTGGAGTCGTTGGTACTATCGTGCAGTAATTTGTGGATCCACAGAGATGCTAGATGTACTTAGTATCTAGTGTATCAAATTAGTATCGGTCTATCGGTTCAGTATAGGACGTATCATATTGGTATCATCCTATATCCGATATGTACATGTATCGGCCGAATAGCTAGGATTTATATTGGTCTTATCGATTTGGTATCGGTCATATCCGATAGGTATCGGCCGTGCTGGATTAGTATAGACTATTTCGGATTAGTATCGTGGAAGGTTTAGTAACAACTGTACTTGGATTTCTCTCTTCTCGAGCTAGAATACCATTGCAAGAGAATCACCAGATCGTGATTGGCCAGTTACAGTAACATACATACTTCATTTTCTATCAGGAAAAGTGAGATTGAAAAGGAAGTATGTATGTTCTGTAACTGGCCATCTACGCTCTCGTGACTCTCTTGCAATGGTAATCTAGCTCTAGAAGAGAGAAATCCAAGTACACTTGTTACTAAACCTTCAACGATACTAATCCGAAATGGTATATAATAATCCAACACGGCCGATACCTATCGGATATGACCGATACCAAATCGATAAGGCCAATATGACTTAATGGCTATACAGCCGATACATATCGGATAGGACGATACCAATTCGCTAAGGCCAATACCAACCGATACGGTCCATACCAAAACGATAGATCGATACTAATCCGACACGGTCAATACTTATAAGTACCTACGGTCCAGGAGGTTGATCCGCTAGTACATCCATGTATGAACAACGAAGTAACGATCCATTTCAATTTGGATGTGAAAATCTGTATCGTAAGACAAACTAAACATAATCAGTTCTATTTCACATGCTTAATTGTCAAGTATGGGAACGAATAGCTCAGAACACAACCCAAAATTCATTCTAGATAAACTCATATAATGTTTACAGTCTTGGTCTCAACTGTCTTCGATTCTATGATCCCATGTCTTAGGTTAAATAAATCACTAACCTCATCACGGTGAGTCTTGGTGTAGCACTCAAATGTGGGGCACCCGTAAATTTGTCGAGGTTTTAAATCATCGACATTGAGTTTTAAACCCTCACGTAGCCTTTCTGCTTCACTTTTAGGGTCGAGCAGCATCTTCTTGCAAGCTTCGGTCTCCAGATACTTAGTGTCAAGATTCTGGACGCTTTCGTAGAGCATGTCAACGCATCCTAGCGTCAATTTATTCGGCAGGAAATTGACGCTAGGATGCGTTGACATGCTCTACGAAAGCGTCCAGAATCTTGACACTAAGTATCTAGAGACCGAAGCTTGCAAGAAGATGCTGCTCGACCCTAGAAGTGAAGCAGAAAGGCTACGTGAGGGTTTAAAACTCAATGTCGATGATTTAAAACCTCGACGAATTTACGGATGCCCCACATTTGAGTGCTACACCAAGACTCACCGTCTGTATAGTTCGGTTATTGGCGCTCGATGTCCCTGTGGTAAGGCAATGGATGAGGATATTGCGTGGGAGGGTTGCAGATGGAGGCAACAAGGATGGCGTGTTTGTGAAAGGAGGGAAAAGATACATAATCACAGACGATTTGCATGTAAGGCCATTCTATTCTATGGAGTCTGCGTTGTCTATTTTTCGAAAGCATGGGATCATAGAATCGAAGACAGTTGAGACCAGGACTGTAAACATTGGCCGCGATGAGGTTAGTGATTTATGTAACCAAATGTAGTAATCTTGTAATTTAAAGTTGGAAGAACATGCAAGTATCCTTATACATTGTTGCTGCCTCACCAGTCGAATGACTTAATTGCCAAGTATCGGAACGAATGGCTCAGAACACAACCAAAGATTCATTCTAGCATACATTAGTGAGTTCATCTTGATTCTGTTACGTCCTTCAGATACTATATACGATAAGAAAATAGATGATTCACACTAATGTATGCTAGAATGAATCTTGGCTTGTGTTTTGAGCCATCCGTTCTGATCAAGCATCTTCCTTCTCCTCTCCTCCACCATGGCTCTGAACCAATCTGCTCCTCCCTACTTCACTTTTTTTATTTGACTCTCTCAGCAACATATGACATCCAGCTTAAGTGTAGAGTCGGAGGAGAAGAAGTGGGCAGGAAGATGAGGGGGAAGCAGAATCAAGATGAACTCACATAATGTAATACTAAGACATCATCTACTACTATATAAGATATAGTGATAGGTTGTCGTATCATCATTGCCGAGGGATGAGGGTCGGAGGACAGGCAACTTTATCTACGGCTACATAGTTTCTGCCTCGCCAGTCGAATGGCTGCAGGGACTATGTCCTGATCACCATGTCGTACCGTAGATCAAATGCAAATGGAGCTGGAGCCAAAATACAGAAACCAAAATACAGAATCAAATCCCTGGGACGGATGGCTCAGAACACAACCAACCGGAGAGGATACTCTGGAGATCCATCTGAGTAGGACGTATACTCTGAGAGATCACCTTTACAAGAATGATATCAGTAGTGGGATTGAGTGCTGGAGGGGATACTATCAGAGTATACGTCCTACTCAGATGGATCTCTCACCGTTACTATTTTTTTCTGACAACATGGTGGATGTGCCCCGTCAACAGAATCTGGCTTCGAGCCAAAACTTTGCCCCGGAGCTCAAGTGGACATCCTTCGTGTAGAGCTCGAGTGAGAGGTTCCTGACAGCAAGGTGGTCTTCTTTGTCAAAGTATCCGTGCTCGTCCCACAACCAATGTGGGATGAGCACGAATACTTTGACAAATGAGACAACCATGCTGTCAGGAACCTCTCACTCGAGCTCTACACGAAGGATGTCTACTTGAGCTCCGGGGCAAAGTTTTGGTTCGGAGCAAGATTCTGTTGACGGAGCACATCCACCATGCTGTCAGAAAAAATTAGTAACGGTGGGAGACCAATCTGAGTAGGACGTATACTCTGATAATATCTCCTCTAGCACTCAATCTCACTACTGATATCATTCTTGTAATAGTGATCTCTCAGGGTATACGTCATACTGAGATGGATCTAATATTCTCTCTTGTTGGTTGTCGTATCATCATTGCCGAGGGATGAGGGTCGGAGGACAGTACAAATAGTCTAATACAAAAACAACTCAATAAGTAGTCCAATACAAATAGTCTAATACAAAAATAACCCAATACCAATAGTCCAATACAAATAAGTACTAATAGCTAATGAGAACCACGCTGCTCACGCAAACGCTCAGTGATACGTTCACGCATCCACCTCAAAAAAGCGAGATTTTTGGCACGAGGAGAGATGTCGTCCCTTGCAAGGACTGCATGAAGAGAACTCTCGGTCTCACTAGCTACCGGTGCTGGATGAATAGAACTCCCGGTCTCACTAGCAACCGGTGCCACTTCCTCCTCAACTGTAGGAGGAGCCACCTCAGCATTCACTATTTTCTTCAAACGACGTGCCGCTCCTCGGGTCATGGGTGCCATCTGGTAAGATCGATAGTCACAAATAATATAATTGTAACATAAGCAAGCTAACTAAAGGAACCATCATGTAATTTGAGTACATTTTCGAAAGCCGATAAAGTATAAAAAATTTGATTTTTTGCCAAGTATGAGAACGGATGGCTCAGAAGACAACCCAAGATTCATTCAAGCATACATTAGTGTGAATCATCTATGTTCTGTACATATGGTGTAGTATATGTTCTTATCGTATCTAGTATCTGAAGAACGTAACAGAATCAAGATGAACTCACATAATGTAATACTAAGACATCATCTACTACTATATAAGATATAGTGATAGGTTGTCGTATCATCATTGCTGAGGCATGAGGGTCGGAAGACAGTCAACTTTATCTACGGCTACATAGTTTCTGCCTCGCCAGTCGAATGGCTGCAGAGACTATGTCCTGATCACCATGTCGTACCGTAGATCAAATGGAGCTGGAACTAGAGCCAAAATACAGCACTACTTTACCATGTCGTACCATTTTACTCTCTCTTTCTCCTCCCCCCCTCCGGCGCTCTCACTCTCTCCGGCGCTCTCACACTACTAATTCCTATGTGTTTTAAGTGTGAGAACGGATGGCTCAGAACACAACCCAAGATTCATTCTAGCATACATTAGTGTGAATCATCTATATTCTGTATACATATCGTGTATGATATGTTAACCTTATCGTATCTAGTATCTGAAGGACGTACGTAACAGAATCAAGATGAACTCACTAATGTAATATACTAAGACATCATCTACTACTATATAAGATATAGTGATGGGTTGTCGTATCATCATTGCCGAGGGATGAGGGTCGGAGGACAGGCAACTTTATCTACGGCAACATAGTTTCTGCCTCGCCAGTCGAATGGCTGCAGGGAATATCCGTCACCATGTCGTACCGTAGATTAATGCAATTAATGGAGCTGGAAATATCCGTCGCTAACCGGTAACTAGTCCGTCGCTAACTGAGATTGTCACATACACATATGTATATCACAGCTAGATGTATAGATATATACATCTATACAGAAGCACACAACTGATAGAACTCGCACTGTCCTTGAGACAGTGAACATATACACTATGAATCCAAACCCCATATATATTTACATTTACTAATCCAAACACCACCAAACTAATGAAACACCCAATATGGATAACACATTATTTAGCCAATATATAAACTCAGATGAATTTGAGAAGCAAAGCCACCGGCCGCCCCCGACCAAGGTCCGCCGCCCCAAGCCAGCCGCCCAGCCCCCGACGCCGCCGCCCCAAGCCCACCGCCCAGCCCCCGACCCAAGCCAGCCGTCCAGCCCCCGACGCCCCCACCCCAAGCCAGCCGCCCAGCCCCCGACGCCGTCGCCCCAAGCCCACTGCCCAGCCCCCGACCCAAGCCAGCCGCCCAGCCCCCGACGCCGCCGCCCCAAGCCCACCGCCCAGCCCACCGCCCAGCCCCCGACCCAAGCCAGCCGCCCAGCCCCCGACGCCCCCGCCCCAAGCCAGCCGCCCAGCCCCCGACGCCGCCGCCCAGCCCACGACCCAAGCCAGCCGCCCAGTCCCCGACGCCGCCGCCCCAAGCCCGCCGCCCAGCCCCCGACCCAAGCCAGCCGCCCAGCCCCCGACGCCCCTGCCGCAAGCCAGCCGCCCAGACCCCGACCCAAGCAAGCCGCCCAGCCCCCGACGCCCCAACCCCGCCTCCCAGACCCCGACGCCCCCGCCCCAAGCCCACCGCCCAGACCCCGACCCAAGCAAGCCGTCCAGCCCCTGACGCCCCAAAACCCCAAGCCCGCCTCCCAGACCCCGACGCCCCCGCCCCAAGCCCACCGCCCAGCCCCCGACGCCCCAGCCCCAAGCCCGCCGCCCAGCCCCCGACCCAAGCCAGCCGCCAAGCCCCGGACGGCCCAGCCCCAAGCGCGCCGCCCAGTCCCTATACGACACCGCGAGAGAGAGAGAGAGAGAGAGATCGAGAGAGAGAGAGAGAGCGGAGGTTACCTTCGGTTGAGAGAGAGGAGAGGATGCCGACGCCGATCACCGAAGTCGACACCGGCGAGAGAGAGAGAGAGAGAGAGAGAGAGAGGAGAGAGAGTAAATTTGGGGAGAATACGAAAAGTTTCCCCCGCCGTTTCATTTAAAGTCTGGAACGTATATATAGCGACGGACTAGCGACTGGTATACATCCGTCGCCCGGTAGTCGCCCTTTTTGATATGTGCCGACTGACTACCCGTCGCTAAGTCGTCGAAAATATGTCCCGCCAATTTCCTACACAATTCTCGCCAAATATACGACTGTGTTGCGACGACAGTAAATCCGTCGCTATATTACCGTCAGTCTAGCGACGGCGGCACGACTGTTCCTCCTCCTAAAATTAAAATAAAAATGGCAAAGGCTTGTAGTCGAAAATCAGTCGCTGAAAGGCCACGAAACCGTCGCTAATACCGACGAAAAAATTCCGTCGCTAAATGAGTGTATTTTGGTAGTGAATGCACCCATCAGGGAGACTTCTATACCATTTATAAGCCGTTCCTTTGAGACATCCGACGAATACCCGAGTGAGGAGAGCATCGCTTGGTTGCAACTGATCAGTCATTACTTCAAAATGATTAATGAACTGACTTGGGGAGGTAGTCCCATCAAAGAAAGAGATGGTCGGAGGTTTATATTTTGGTGGATACGATACTTGCTTCCATTCTATCGGATAAGGTTGCTTGATGCCTAACTTTTGTAAACCATCCTTCTGTTTGAATGCCTCAAATTGAGTTCGGAGATTCCTTAACTCTTCAGTAACAATTCCAGAAGATTGCGGAGTTGTAACTTGTTGAGTGTAATTGGGAGGAGGGACTGCAGCATATGTACCACCCCCAGCTCCGGACTGACTTGGAGTGGGTTGTACAGGAACATTAGATTGTACCCCCGGAATAGTAGAGGGTTCCGGGTTTGGGATAACAGGAGTATTTAATACCACTGGTGGTGCTGTTTGTTGTACTTGCTGAGTTTGATGCTGAGCTTGCATAAGAGTATGCATAGCATTCAATGTATCTGCCATAGCTCGCAACTGTTGTTCCAAGGAAGAAATCCTCTGTTCATGAGCTTCAGTGCTAGTCGAAGGTTCATGATTGCCGTCTACCATGTAAGTGGTAACCATTCGAGGAATAGACGATGAAACAGTCTGTTCTGAATCATCGCTGTGAGAGTCAGTATCTTTCCTGGGGCTATTTACGGGAGTCAATACTGGGAAGTTGGACTCTCCAAGAAAGTCCTCTGTGATCTCCGGATTATCAATTGGATGAGAAGAAGAAGAGACTCTGGTAGAGGCTCCGGTCCTGGATCGGATGCCGAGGTAAACACCATCTTCAGAATCTGACATAGCATCAGATCGTATTCTACCTCCAATATTTCTGGAGGTCATGTTGACAGAAGCATAAAGAGGTTCATCTTCATCCAATATTGGTTCATATTGAATCCGTTCAAAAACAGATCGTCTTTTTGGTGAACAACAACACTGAATTACAACCCGAGGTTGGAAGTTGCAACCATGCTTTTCATGACAAATATGAGCAATGTCATAGCCAGATGGAGTATTGATTCTCCGTTTGTTTTGCAAATGTTCCCGGAGATCTGTAGGAACAGATTGGGAAGTATTTGAAGATAGTTTCTGTGTAGAAACTTGTCTTTTATTCCTCTGTCTTCTCGGTTCTTGAGTGTATAAAGACCGATTAATTTGAGCAACATAGTTCTTGGCATATTCTGCATCAGGGTCTAGTATACTTGTCTCAGTGGAACCGAGATGATTCTGGTTAAGCTTGTTACGAAGATCCGTAGGAGATATGACTTTGGTATCAGTCTTGGATACTTGTAATTTGCCTTTCTTAGATCGAGAAATTTTGAGAGAAGGAAGATGGACATTATTCCGACTAGGAGTCGGTAATAATCCATCTTTAGAGGAAGTAGCCAAAAGGCATTTTCCTTTGTTTGATCTAGTAAAAGTACTAGTCAAATTAACCCCAGAGGTAAAGACCTTAGGAGTAGAGGAGTTGACTAAAGAGTCTTTCTCCTTGGTTGGCACAAGATGTACAAGTTGAGGGGGAATCATTTGTATGTTCTGTGGAAGAGAACCCCCAGCTTGATTTTGAGAAACAGTCAAAGGACTATATCGATTGGCATACGCTGACTTTAGTTTAGAATTCTGGTCATACGCTGCCTTTTTATTAGCATACGCTGGCTTTGGCTTAGCATACGCTGCCTGCTGTTGGCTTTTATATGCTACCTTTGTCGTACGCTGCCCTTTGACTGCCATACGCGCAGAGTGATTAATGGCTAAAGAGCCGACTGCTGTCGTAAGATTAGAGGAAGAAGAGACTTTGACATGTCCAGAGATGGTTTTTCTTGGACACGATGACTTGGTTAAAGAACCCACTTTGTCAGCGTGACTAGGAGACGCCACTGTTGTCGTGTTCAGAGAAGCCGAAGCATGCTTCGTTGAAGTTGAAGACGTGTTCTTGTCAGCGTAAGAAGTGACAGAAGCGTCTCGGGCTGTCGAAGAAGACTTAGGGACATAGACAGAGCGTCCCTTCTTCTTGGCAGCCGGAAGAGCGGAGGAAGCAGTTCAGCCCTCCTTCGCCTTGAGCATTTCTTTGTAAGCAGATTGGTCGAATTGTACGACCATCGTCTTCTTCGTCGAGCCGATCGACGAAATATCACATTGAGTTGTTGCTATCTCTTTGGAGGAGACAGCTTTCCCCAGCAGAGTCGCCAATTTGTTTTCCATAAATAAATTCACTTTATTTATTGTGTTTCTGAGAAAATTACAACTATAGGAATCTAATCTAGAAGACGATTATTTTATCCCTTGGACGATGCGATGAAGAAAACTCGAACTTCGAAGAACTTGGATAGCAACTGGGCAATCTTTTTGTTCTTTCTGAATTGACCGTAGTATCTGATGAAAATAAAGAAACTCTCTTTTATAGAGTTCTGGATAACTGTTCTGAAGCATACGCTCAGTCAGTTACTTGACGTGTGCATAACTGCAGGGACGCGTGGCAAATTCTGGTGGAGACACCTTAGAGTGCAGTTGAAAGTAGTGGAATATATCTAGGAGAGATTGGTGGCATGGATGCCACGTTGCATAACTTCTGAATAAGTGGGTAACTGAGTACAGGACATGTGAGAACGTGTGTTGACTGTACATTGAAAATTATCCCAAAGGCATTTGCTGTGATACGCTGCCTTTGTTGAAGAAGAGTCATACGCTAGCTTTTGAAGGCACATGTCTTGCATACACTGACTTGGACAATATAAAGCTGATACGCTCACTTCATTGATAAGGAGTCGTATGGAGTCCATACGCTCATCTGATTGGCAAGGAGTCGTATGGAGTCCATACGCTCACTTGGTTGGGTAAGGAGTCGTATGGAGTCCATACGCTCACTTGGTTTGGGCAAGGAGCCGTATGGAGTCCATACGCTCACTTGGTTGGGCAAAGAGTCGTATGGAGTCCATACGCTCACTTGGTTGGGCAAGGAGCCGTATGCATTGAGGGAGTAGACACGTGGCTGTCTTCAATCTTCTCAAATACGCCATATCTTCTAATACTGACAAATATCTCTTGAGCGTTGTGCTGCAGATATGATGGTTGACAGACTGTCAGAAATGACAGTAATGATGGCTGTGCATTTATGATGGCTGCTGAGCTGTCCTCGTAAGAGACAAAATCAATTCTTGAAAACCTATACGACGTCTAATCTTCATAGGGCAGCTGTCTTTGCACGAAAGACGAAGTGTCAGATTCATCTTTCATTAAATATATGCTGTGCTGTCATCTCAAGAAATATTAAAATATTCACTGAGCGTACGGCCTTTAGATGAGCGTATGGCTTTGACTGAGCGTATGGCCTTGAGCGTATGGCTTTGACTGAGCGTATGGCCTTGAGCGTATGACTTTGGCTGAGCGTATGGCCTTGAGCGTATGACTTTGGCTGAGCGTATGGCCTTGAGCGTATGACTTTGGCTGAGTCTTATGTCAGCGTGTCATAATTTTTCACACCCTACAATTACGAGCCTGCAATTAGGACGTAGGACCTAGGACATGATAGGAATTTCTCAATCACACCTAGGAAATTTCCGATCTTTTGATTATCATGATTACTTCCCTTGTATTAATTTAACTGTCCTTCCTTGATAAATCTACTCATGTGCCATATTGATCTCTTTGTTTCAATTCGTCTCCAGGATGACGAAGACGCACCCGCAGGCCACTGGATCGAGTAGCTTGCCCGATAGATCTGACCAGGCTGAGGAGGAGGTTCACGAGACTGCCCCCAGTGATTCCACTATCCCGGAGACCCCGGCAGTTGCACAGGGAGGTCTACTACCTCCATCCCAGAGGATTTCGACCGTTGTTCTAGGGATACTGCCGCCACCACCACCGATACCGACGGATACACATCATATGTTCCTTCTCCTTCAGCAAATGATGGAGACTCAGCGGGCCCAGGTAGAGGCATCGCAGCGCCAGTCGGAGGCGTCACACCGTCAGATTGAGATGCTGAGACAGAGCATGGAAAACTCGCATCAGCTTGCACTGGCAGCAGTGGAGAGAGTGGCACCGGGTACGGTACAGGACCTACTGGCCAGCAGCCGTACCAGCAGCAGTCCAGGCCGGGGACAGTACTAGACTTTAGGAAGATGAGCTCCAGGGACTTCACGGGCACGGAGGGCATCCTTTATGCAGACGACTGGCTAGAGGACGTGCAGCAGAGTATGGAGCTGGCAGAGCTTCCTAGAGCACTTTGGGTTTCGGCCGCAGCCAGCCGATTCTTCGATATCGCGCTGACATGGTACCGCATGGATCCTCATGCGTCGGTGAGAGGGCTGACATGGGAGAACTTCCGGAGGCTCTTCAAGGAGAAGTTCTTTCCAGACGTGGCTCTTACAGCATTGGAGGGCCAGTTCATGGGTCTAGTGCAGGGGAACTCGTCGGTGGACGAGTATGCAGCAGAGTTCTTCCGCCTTAGCAGGTTCGCTCCCGATATGATCCAGGATGAGGGGCAGAAGGCTCGTAAGTTCCGTAGGGGACTTATTCATGCAGTGCGCACCCGCACCTCGGGACGCCGTGACGCGACGTTCGATCAGATATTGATGGATGCACAGATTGTAGAGGAGGACTTCGGCCTCAAGCCGAAGAGGGGCAGTGATACCTTAGGGGCTAGTTCTAGTGCAGGGCCAGCCAAGTGCCCTCACATACAGCAGTAGAGGCCAGTTCAGCAGCCGTTTCAGGTCCAGGGACATGTACTTCACCAGCAGGCACCCAGGCAGCAACAGTACCCTACATGTAACTTCTGTAAGAAGCAAGGTCACGAATGGGACGACTGCAGGAAGAGGCAGGGCCTGTGTTTGCTTTGTGGTTCAGCAGAGCATCAGTTGAAGGAGTGTCCCAAGAGCTTGGCACGATTGGCTCAGGCAGCAGCAGGAGCTAGGGCTCCGACAGGGCAGCAGACGGGACCACCGTTACAGACTCAGCAGCAGAGGTTTGTCCAGCATCAGCAGCAGGCCAAGGGAGGCCAGCCGGGGCGAGCTTTCGCCATGGCAGTCGATGATGCACAGGCAGAGGGAGAGCTGATTGTAGGTTCCAATCTTTCGATCTCATTTCCGTATTTGCCTTCTTATAAACTGTCTTGAACTTCGATTCTATCTGTTCTTTGATCGTTGGATAAAAATTGTTCTTGTGATGTGATTCCTTCTAAGATAAGTCGTATAGGCTAGGTAGCCTCGATTATGAGATTTTAGAATACTCTAGGGTCATGCTAGCAGGCATAGTAAGGACATATAGTCGGATTATGGTCGTATTTCTCGGGTGTAGAAATTTAAGGTTTTCGTTGCCAAGCGTGCGGCAATGCGAAAATTTTAAATACCATAATTCTAGATGTATGTACCGTAGTTGAGGACTCTGTGATTATCGTAGCCTTGCTCACTGGCATGACGGAGATTCTGAGTATCATGATGATTGTACAGACGCATACGATTATCGATTTGTATGATTTTTTGTGTTTACTTGTTTTAAGTTTTTGAGGATAATTCTTTTAAGGTGGATAGACTTATAGCACCCAGTTTCTATTTGAGAGTAATTTTAAATTTTATAATTTTAGTCATTTAATTCATGCTTTGATTTTTGAGATTTTAATCATTTAAATTTTAAGCCATGACTTGTGATTTTGATATTTACTATTGTTTGGTTTTAATTTCGAGGACGAAATTTGTTTTAAGGTGGATAGACTTGTCACCCTCACTTTTCCAAGTTAGGGATAAAATGGTAATTTTCTATTTTATAATATTTTTTAGAAATTTTATTTCATGAATATTAATATTTAATTATTATAGGAGTCGGGTTCGAATTTCATCGCATTTCGAGTTAATTCGGGACCCCGATGAATTTTGACTTGAGCCGTAATTAGCCTGTAAGCTAACCATGGCCCACCACACTAAACTTTTAGGTTTAGAAGTTTGGACTAGTTCCCCCATGAGTAATTAAGTTTAATTATAATTTTTATTTATTTTTAGCATTTTTTAAAACCCATTTTGGATTAATTTTGCATTAGGCTTAGGGAGGGGCAAACTTGTAAATACAAGTGCCCACACCCCTTGGCACCATGGCCGGCCACCTATAGGGCCACCCCCTCCACCTCTTTTACTTCCTCACTAAGTTTCTTCTTCTTCTCCATTACTTTCTTTCCAACTCCTTCTTCTTCCTTTTCAAATCCACTTTTAGGTATGATTTTTAAACCCTTTTAAATTCCTCCTTTTGCATTTATTCCTTCACATAAATGATAGAGGGGATCATTCTCTACAAGTTGACCATAGCCTTTGTAGGTTCCTTTAAAATATAGGTTAAGGATTTATTATGGTTTAATCCTTTTTGAGAGTGGTATGTATATATATATATTGTATATGTATGTATCAGAACTTATAGTTGTGCATTAGAGCCTTAGAGTTGTGCATGAGAGCCTTGTAGTTGTGCGGGAATGCCTTAGAAGTGTGCAGAATGCTATTCAGGAAAAACTGTGCAGTAGAGCCTTAAAGGTGAGCAGAGGAGCCTTAAAGGTGAGCAGAAGTGCCTTAAAGGTGAGCATGAGAGCCTTAAAGGTGTACAGGTTGTCCCAGTGTGCTAAAATCCGAGAAATTGAGTATTTTGTGTGTTTGTGCTTTATGTGCGTGTGTAAGGGAAATTGGAGAGTGTGTGTGTGTTTATATATAGATAGATACATAGAGAAGATTAGAATAAGTTAGAGAAATAGAAGAAGTTTAGAAGAGAATTAGAAGGAAAAGAAGTTAGGAAGGAAAGAATGAGAAGAATAAGATAAGGAATGAGAGAAAGTTTAGAAGAATAAGAGAGAAATGAGGAAAGGGAATTAGAAGATGAATTAGTTTAAGAATTAGAAGAAGTTAGAAGAATAGGAAGAAAAGTGATAAATAGGAAATAGAGGGGATCGAGTTAGAGGGCGAAACGGAGCTCGGGTCAAAATACCAAGCGTAGGTAGGCTAACTTGATAGTTGCCTAAGCTAGAATTTTACCCTTTTTAAGGGTAAAATAGGATATTGGCCTACGGCCAAGATATGAGTTTCGAAGTCCAAGATGGACTTGGATATGGGTTGTAGAGGTTGGTAATAATTAAAAATAGTCGCCTAGACCTAGTCTTGACCCCGGTTGACCCAGAGTTGACTTTTTATCCAAAAGTCAACCGTGAGTCAACACTTTGTCTAGATTTGACCAAATCCAAACTAGAGTTGACCAGTTGACCAAAAGTCAACTGTTGGTCAACATTTGACCAGTTTGACCTAGAGTTGACCTAGCGTTGACCAGATTTGACCAGGGTTGACCAGTTGACCGAAAGTCAATTATAGGCCAACTCTTGACCCCGTTTGACTTTCTTCGACTTGTTTTGACCTGTGATGACTGGTATGACCTAGGATTGACTTGGTTTGGTTTAGATTGACTTGATACAACTTGATTTGACCTAGATTGACTTGATAGGACTTAGTATGACTCAGTGAGACCTAGTTTGACCTAGATGCATATCATTCATTGTGAATCATTCCTAAACTTGTTTAAACCTAAATTAACACACAGTATCTCATCTTTAGGTCTCTGATTACCACTCTGAGCATTGATATATCCTACAGATCAGGACAGCAGGCGAGTACATTCTCTGATCATTTCATACATGTTAGGATTTATATTCTTGCTCTAGATTACTTACATGATGCTGTCACGTTATTATCACGGATTGGTACTATATGGATCTTGTCATGCGATGTTATCCCCCTCGGGGTGCATCAAATACAGTTGTCATGTGCTTTTCACGAACATCTTGTATTTTATGTACACCGCTTTCATGTATACTCTTGTGCAATCTTGTACTCTCATGATCACGTGAGCAAACATGATAAAAATCTCTTGTGCAAGGTAACGTAACTTGACTAGATCCTTGTGTATTGATTGGGGAGGGTGAGTAGGAAATGGTTATGTGATCAAAATTCCATCTTGTACAATCTTATGAAATTTTGTATATGTCCTAACCCGTTTATATAACCATATCATGCTCTAAATCACAGGTTTCCTACAGTTTTTACTTATCATATATATAGATATTTCCAGTTATCAAATCTCTCTCATTTTATATATATTCTTTACAGTCCATGTATCTTACTCTATGCATGTTTTATATTTCCCAACATGATATGAACTGCGTGAGATGTATTATGCTCGTTCCTGTCCTGACTGGACCTGTTGAAAATATTACAGATGATGATGGTGACTGTCCTACCTTCTATGGGACACATGAGGGTGACCTTCAGGAGCATGAGGAGCATCTAGCTCAGTAGAGGGTGCCTAGTCTAGTCTAGTGTTTATAGTTTTTATTTTGTATCGGATTGTTCCGATTGTTAGTTGTGACTTAGTTACATTTTAGGTCTTGTACTTATTTGTGTTGGACATCTACTTTGTGTGGTGTGATAACTCTATTTATATTCAGTTTCTTCCTTTTATCTGATTCCATATCATGTTCTATCTTTCCTAGACTTGTGTTTGAGATATAGAGTTGAGATGTTAGATGTTATGGTTGACCTATACAGCGTTCTACCGCCGACACTACGGCGTAGGCTGGACGTACCCACGTTCTCGTGCCCCTAGTCAGTGTGCGGGTCGTGACAAATGAACAACCTTTTCGAAAAGTTCTTCATTTGTAGAATAAAGGTTATCAAGAATCTCTAAGGATTGTTTAGCCATGGCTTTCCACTTAGAGAATTTCTTGTATTTAGAAGAAGGATGATTGTCTATGCTACTAGAAATAAAACCCTCTTTATCGGAGGAGGATAAATAAGATGCCATAGAAAAATAACAAGGATCTACTCTAAGGATGTTAAGCCTAACAATAGAGTCCTTGCTCTGATACCAATTGTAGGAACCCTAGGGGGGTAAATAGGGTCAAGCTAGCTAATCAAGCACTTAGCACAAGCAAATGGGCAATTTAAAAATATAAGTGCAAGAGAAGAAGCAATAACAATACCGACACACGATATATCCTGGTATCCTCCCAAGAGGCACTCCAGTCCCGGAATTCTCTCCGACTTTAATCCACTATTTGAGTAAATAGTTACACACGAGTTTGGATCCGAAGAACTCGCCAACTTCTTACACGAGAGCTTTAATCCGAAGTCCTCTCCGACTTCAACCGAGTGTTTGGATACGAAGACTCTCCAACTTCAACCGAGAGTTTGGATACGAAGACTCTCCAACTTCAACCTTTCATAATAGATTTTGATCTCCTTATACAATAAGATGAAGATCTTACTTTTCAACTCAATAACTCTAACACAATTTGTGGATGGCAAATAAAAGCTTTGTAGAGTTGTTTGTGGATATGCTTTGGTGGTTTAGAAATTTTTAGGCTCAAAGCATCAACCTTGAATGAAGGGGTTCAAGGCTATTTATAACCAAAGCAAAGGAAAGTGCAATAATGTAACTTTCTCAGGCTGACGGATCATCCGTCGAATTTCTGCAAAAATTCGCCGGATCATCCGCCTGTATAGTCCAACGGCTATAAATAGAGCCATTGGGATCAATCATTCGTAAAATCTGACCGTTGGAATGCAAACGGTCATATGGCAGAAAATTCGTCAAAATTTCACGGTTTTTCGTCGGATAATCCGAACACTCACAGAAGGTATTCTGTGAGACCATTCGGATCTTCCGTCGGATTTTCGCGAAGATCCGCCGGATTATCCGTCAGGATTTCGAAGATTGTCCTGGGTTATTTTTTACCCTAGCTTTCGATTTTGCCATCTATTTCTTGTGTTTACAATGATTCCTAATACTCATTACAGACTCCAAATATACTGTAGTAGGAGCAGGCTTCTGCAGAGTCTTGAAATGATGATGGCTTGGCTTGGCTTCTTTCCTTGATAGATGTTGGCTTCTTCCTTGACGGCAGCTTCTTCCTTGACGGTCAGCGGAACCCCCGAGTGCGTGGCTCCAAAGATTTCGTCAGGTGGTTCAAAAAAATCTTGTGGAAGACCATCGTCTTTGGCCCATCTTGATTTCTTCTTGCATATGTCCATGTTTGATCTTGTTTATTTTCTGCAAGTACATGTTAGACGAACAAAGCAATATACAATGTATCAAGTTTAAGACATATTAGGACAATGCTTACAATAGTGATAGCATAAGTATTTGTGATACCATAATGAAAACTAGTATCACTAATATGTAAAACAATAGGCACATATCACCACATATATAAGTAGAAGTAGAAATGCTATAGTGATGGTATGAAGATTAGTGATAATGAAATGTTAAGCTTAACAGATTAACCATATTCAAAAACATGATTCAATCATTGGGCCAACAACAAGCATTACAAAATAACTTCTCTTTATTAGCCCTTTGATATAAGGACGGATACATACGACTAATAACTTTAAAGAAAGAATGCTCGACACGCTGGTGATGGAGGAGCAATTCGTCTTCTACACTGCTACGAGAAGCGTCCGGTTGTGCGTCTGCTACTAGAGATGCCAATGCTTTGTCCAGTCCGGTCCTGTCCAAGTACCATAGCCCCTTATGCCATGTGCCAGTTCCTAGTCGCCGTCCTATCCCCTTCTCCTGAAAAGTTACCTTAGGAATGTCAAAAAAAATAATACAGTTTAGATCAAGAATAATTGCACTAATGGATATACGATTGACAGAAAAAGAAGGAGCACGTAAGACATTGTTGAGAGTAAGGAAAGGGGTGCATGCGATAGTGCCTTTACCCATTACAGGTCTGGAGGTACCATCAGCAGTCTGAATACTCTCCGGCAACGGTAGGTGAGTATAGTCCTGAAACTTACCACGGGACCCCATGACATGGCGAGATGCCCAGAGTCCATAATCCAACCTGGCTGATGGACAGATGCAAGAGCACGTGCAGGTATACCTGTGCTGGGTTGGGCAAAGCAAGTGATGTGATCCCCTGAGGTAGATGACTCCCCAGGAGGGACATGACTGTCGACCGAACCCAGCTTTGTGCCTCGCAACTTTGCAAGAAACTCTCGCTCAAGCGGGGTTATTTCTGCCAGTTGATTTTCTCCCCCTTCCTCCGCCAGATGTGCTTTGTGTCCTCCAAAAGAATCTCCCCTCCTACCAGCATATCCTCCTCTACCACTACGACGTCCTCCACGTCCCCGTCCGCAATCACTAGACTGACTTCACAGGGGTTTTGGACAAAATCTGATGTAATATCCGGAGTTACCACAGTTGTGGCACACACCACTCACAGATGGAGGCTGAGTGAAGGTAGCAAGGGCAGACTTTTCAACGACGGCTTTGTCCCCCTGGAAGGAGCCCTTGTTGGGCATCAATTTCAATCGAGCTTCTTCCAGTGTCATGACCGCTATAGCTTCCTCCAAGGCTGGAAGCGTGGGTTGGGACAGGAGAATATTCCTTCTCTGCTCAAACACAGGGTTGAGCTCCTCAAACTCCTTTGAGGAGGGATCGGATGACGCCTTCATTTGGCCATTGACATAGCCAACCAAGCCACGTCCCTTCAGCGTCCGCATCGCCTGCCGTGACCATTTTAAGTAGTTGGACGTTCCTTCCAACTTTGTCTACAGCTTTTCTAACTTTTCCATTTTATAGGGTGACGAATCCACATCAGTATGGGTCACCCGTGGGGTTGCCTCGGTTAATCTCTTTGATAAGATCTCATCAACCAGGGCCTTCATCTCTTCTGCCGTCAGTTTACCACTGATAGAATCCATGGCATCTTCAACTGTGAGTAGGGAGGTCTTGTTGTACACCTAGTCGTCGTCCTCGTCGTCGTCTGCTAACTGCGGGGTGTCCTGATCTCGGGTGTCTATGTCATCGACTATAGAGACTAGGGGGGACAACAAGTGGCCTCCTCACAGAAATTCTTCAGGCAAACGAGCAATTAGAACCGCGTCATGATGACGAGGGTAGATAGTGCAAGCATAACCAATTGGACCATGACTTCGTGCATGATCGATATTTCCAGAACTCCGAGTAGGAGCTGTGCGAAAATAACGAACTTTTGCAAGCACTTCCAAAGAAGGTGCAAAAAACAAAAAATCGGGGTACTGCACAACAGTTCCGGGGGGGGGGGGGGGCAGGTCCGGGGGCGCTGCACAGCAGGTCTTCGGGGGGCAGGTCCGGGGCGCTGCACAGCAGGTCCGGGGGGGGGGGGGGGGGCAGGTCCAGGTTGGAGGGGGGGGGCAGGTCCAGGTTGGAGGGGGGGCGCTGGAATAGTAGATCGGGGGGGAGGGGGGGGCTGACGTCAGGGAGGGAGGGGTGGTCCGGGGCGCTGCACCGCAGGTCCCGGGAGGGGGGGGGGGGGGAGGAGGAGCTGGAATAGTGGATCGGGGGGTGGGGGGGCTGGCGTCAGGGAGGGAGATCAAGTCCGGGGCGCTGCACCGCAGGTCCGGGAGGGGGGGGGGGGGGGGAGGAAGGAGCTAGAATAGTAGATGGAGGGTTTGGGGAGGCTGGCGTCAGGGAGGGAGGATTTTTTTTTTTTTTGGGAACCTGGCTCTGATACCAAGTTGAAATGAGTAAAATTTATCCGATAATTTTATTGATGGGCTCCTGCCACTACTTATAGAGAGTACACCTCCTCTTCACAATACAACTTTCGATGTGTGACTAAAGTTCCTTATTAGTTCTTAACAACATTATCTTCTAAGATAGGGTCCAGCCACACCAATTTTTGTTATATATAAGTCCGTCCATAATCTCGCTCACTCCAAGTTTATTCAAATTCAAAATTTTGATTCCTTACTTGATATGCCTTAAAGTTAAAGACTATGGACATTACGGAAACCCTTTAGTAACGTAGGAAAAAACTTTGAAGTAGAAACACCCAAATTCCTAGTGAAACGCTTACAAGTTGCAACTTACAACTCGTCTAGAAAAAGAAACATATAGAGCACAGCTGCACAGGCTGCGTGAACTTGTGAAAGCGTGGAACCAACGATCCCCCAGTTTTGTGATGGCTCGTAGAATCACGCCAGTGAGTGTTAAAGGAGGTGAGATTTGGGTACATGTGACAGGGTAGGTTACGGTAACCGCCGACCATGCATGCCCCCCACGTAGCATCGTCATCCCATCTGTCCGCCACGCGTCAAGACTCCTTTCTTCTTTTTTGTACTATATATCAAGCAGCACCTCAATCTTCTTCTTGAAACACCACACCATTGTTAGAGAGAGAGAGAGAGAGAGAGAGAGGATGACTGACAACAGGGCTTCGATGGAGACGGTGGCGGCGGAAGCGCCGGTGACCGCGGAGAGGCCAGTCAGGGGTGACCTCGAGGATTCCCTTCCCAAACCTTGTGAGCTTTTTCTTTTATTTCAGCATCATCATCATCATCCTAGTGTAATTATAAAGGTTTGATTCGTTATTCTATGAAATTATCCAATTCACAATGCTAATCTTAATTCTAAAGGGAGGTTCTTATGGTCAGTGAGGAGAGACTTTTTGGCTAGGCGGGCGGTTTCGAAATCGAACCGTAGGACAGTGCGTGGGTGTGTGTAAAAATTGAAAACGGAGGATCCAAATGGCACATGCAACAATGCATGCACAAAGTCCCGTGCATTATACCGATCGTCTAGAAAACAAAAATTCTAGTTGAAGGGAAGATATGTAAATTACTCCCAACTATTTTATTGTTGGCCAAGTGACATATGTTATATTTATGAAACTAGATAAATTGACATACAGAAGTAATCATTATTCTAATTTATTATTATATTAGTATTATTATACATATATATTATTTTATTCATGTATATTATTTAGGAATACCAAAGAACAAATTTATGTAATTAACTAGCTATTCTTTTTAATTTAGATTAGTAAATATATGAAAGAATATATTTGGAGAGAATTATTTTTTTAATTGTATAGTAGTATAGATTATGTTGAGATGGGGGTGGATTCACATGGAGGTTGGAGGCCGCCCCCACTGGTTTTTTTTTTTTGGAAAATAATGTGTTAATATAGATTTTATGAATTTTTTTGCAAAAATTACATACTTTTGAGCCTCTAGTATTTTTTGAGGATATATATATATATATATATATATATATGTATATATATATATAGTCTCCATTGAGTAAAGTGTTCGGATCGGATCCGTCCTTGTGTTGAGAATACAATTCACATGAGGTTTGATAGTAAATAGTTGGACACTTGGCACTATTTTAAAGTCTCGTGTGGAGTCTAAAATTTGACCGACAAATGTATGATTTTTTTTTCATACATTGTGTGGGTATTTTTCTGACCCCCTCCCAGTATAACACCCATAAACAAGCCTAAGGCGACGTTTGGTATGCGGAATACTATATAGCCGGAAATTATATATTTCCGGAAATCAAATTCCAAGGAATTAAACGACGAAAAATCGGTTAAAACGACAAAAATGACCAAAAAGCGACAAAAAATGTATAAACGACAAAAAATAACAAAAAAAAAGGGGTAAAAAACGACAAAAATAACCAAAACACGACAAAAAACGACATAAAATCGGTAAAAACGACAAAAAAACCAAAATACGGCAAAAACAACCAAAAAAATCGGTTAAAATGACAAAAAATGACAAAAAATCGGTTAAAAACAAATAATCGATAAAAACGACAAAAAAGAACACAAAATCGGTTAAAACGACAAAAAAATCGGTTAAAACGACAAAAAATAACCAAAAAGCGACAAAAACGACAAAAAAGGTAAAAGCGACAAAAATGATAAAAAACGACATAAAATAAGTAAAAATGACAAAAGCGAAAAAAAACGACAAAAACGACTTAAAAATCGGTAAAAAACAGCAAAAAAAACCTACAAAAACGACAAAAAATTGCTTAAAACGACAAAAAAATGGATAAAAACGACAAAAAATGACAAAAAAAACGATAAAACGACAAAAAATAATCAAAAAGTGACAAAAAAAGATTAAAAAATTGCTTAAAAACGACAAAAAATTGCTTAAAACGACAAAAAACTGATAAAAAACGAAAAAATGACAAAAACGACAAAAAATAATCAAAAAGTGACAAAAAGACAAAAAAGGGTAAAAACGACAAAAAATCGCTTAAAACGACAAAAAAAATGGTAAAAAACGACAAAAAATGACAAAAAAGCGATAAAAACGACAAAAAATAATCAAAAAGTGACAAAAACGACAAAAAATTGCTTAAAACGACAAAAAATTGCTTAAAACGATAAAAAATTGGTAAAAACGACAAAAAATGACAAAAAAAACGATAAAACGACAAAAAAGAAAAAAATGTTCAAAACTAATCAAAATTGATCAAAAAAGAAGAAAAAAATTTAAACTATTTTTTTTGCCCGGGCAAAAAAAGAATACCCACCTATTCTCAAGGGATAGAATTCCCATGTTTTGTGGGTAAACTATTTACCCGGGTATTTATAATTCCCGGAAATAAATTTTTTATAAGCCAAACAAACGTGGTAATAGATTCCCATCTTAAATTTTTACGGGAATAAAAAAAATACCGCATACCAAACGCCTCCTAAGAGGAAACTAAATCTTATACATATATCTGTGGGCTGACATGACGAGACGTTGACGAGATCATGGTGTGGTCGTCTGTGGTTGATCCATTGGAGGATATTGCAATTTAGCTTCATTTCTTGTTCAGATTCTAGATTGCAACATTTGCGAGTTCCCAATCAATTTAGCTTCATTTCATGTAGAAATGCTTCGCTCTCGGAGCTTCATGTACACACCATTATTTCTTGATCTTATAATTTGTACTGTCCTTTAAATCCAGACATGGCCAGAGCGTTGGCAGCACCTGACATCTACCATCCAGAAGGCTCCAAGGATCACGCGCACCGCGACATGACTGTCCTTCAGCAACATGTTGCCTTCTTCGATCGCAACAACGATGGCATTGTGTACCCTTGGGAAACTTATGCAGGTGATTTGAATTATGTGCATCTTCGGGTGTGTATATAGTTGATAAGTTGATGTTTCATTATTGTTCCTTTCGCTACATGGTTGGCCTAGGATGCCAGTTCTCTCAATTTTCATATAATTAGAACCAACGGAAGTTTTGGACAGTACCAACTCTAGGCTCTGTTAGCCAAAGTGGCAACTACCAACTACCAACTACCGATACAACAAAGTACATTCAGGTTGATGGTTAGTAGGAAATTGGGAAAAGAAAAATGTAGGACTGATTATACAGACAATTCTAAGATTGATATAATCTTTGTTGTGCAAATGAAATTCCAGGATGTCGTGCTGTCGGCTACAATGTGATCCTGTCGTTTATGATGGCCGTTCTTATCAACGGTGTTATGAGCTACCCTAGTCTCCCAGTAAGTCGAATCTACTCGCACTCCATTTTTCAAGTTTTATTTGTTGATATGAAACGAGTGTACTTCTTTGTAGTCATGGATACCGTCTCCCCTGTTCCCTATATATGTCCGCAACATACACAAATGCAAGCATGGGAGCGACTCTGGAACGTATGATCCTGAAGGAAGGTACTTGCACAATATATGCCCACAATCATATAAATTCAACATGGAGTATGTTCGTCTATGGTAAGCTTTTGTTTGTTTTGATCTTAGGTTTGTTCCGGTTAATTTCGAGAACATCTTCAGCAAGTACTCGAGAACAGTGCCCGACAAGATGAACTTCTGGGAGCTTTTTGAAATGACAAACGGCAACGCACTGGCCTACGACTTATTTGGAAGGTGGAGTGTCTTACTGACATAATTTCTTCCTATTTCTTGTGTTTTACTGAAAATTTGGGTCAGAGAGATGCTATACCGAATATATTATCTTAAAATGCTAGGATTAATTACTCTCTATACTTGCATTCTAAATTGGGTAAGTTGGGCACATATATGGTCATTTGCAATTTACAATACCTTGAGATAGTGAATTTTGAAGACTGTAATTACTTCAGAGGTTTTTCACAGTTGATACAAATGAGAGTGAATATATTGAGAGAGCTTCTTAAAAAATATTGAAAAAAAATATATTGAGAGAGCTTCTTAAAAAGACTAGTATATATTTAGTTGTTGCAACTCCATCTTGCTCACTAATTGAGCATCCGACAGTTCAGAAGAAAGTTGTAACATCTTTCTTAAAGATTGTTACTCTCGGTAACAAATTTGTGAACGTTTTTAGTAGTAAGGTCATTGTGACTGTACCAATGGAAGTGATAAGTACTACGAGCTTAGGAGTCTCGCATAAGTTTCGATTGGGAGTGTTTGGCAACACGTTTGAGTAGAACTTGATTACTTGGTGATCGATATATAGTTTATTGCAACAGATTTTGTGTTGCCAATCACAACTCCTGTGTTTGCCGGACCAGCACATGATTGCAGAAATTTAATCGACGTGTTTCTTCTGCTTGCAGCATAACTACGAAGCTGGAGTGGTTGGTTCTGTATATTCTGGCTAGAGATGAAGAAGGTTATGTTTCAAGGGAAGCCATGAGACGTTGTTTCGATGGGAGCCTGTTCGAGTACTGCGAGCAGCAGAGGCAGGCATATGACAAGAAAACGGGGTAGGCTTGTGTATGTTGCTATACTATGAACTATTTCCTAGCCTATAGGAAATATATGCATCTTACAGTGCCTTCATGTCAGAAAATGTTAACAAGTGTCTGTGGATAGTGTGGTGAATTTGAATAAATGGTTTTGTTTATAAGTGCACTTCAATTCCATTTGCTTTTGCTATTTCATCTTCACATCTTACATGCAAACACTCTTTTTCTTCTCATGTTTTCTCTGGCATTACAATTTAGTGCCAGAGGTGTTGATAACTGTGGTGAACTGTAAGGATCTGGTGGTATAGAGCTCCACCAGTTTTTGTTGTTTTTACAGAAATATTCTTCCTCAAATTGTGGCCACTTGTACAGGAAATGCGCGATTAAGCATATGTTCCACAGTTGGATCATTGTTAATGGGGATTGCACCATGATACTTGCCTGCTGGTATGTGGGTCAGGAATATGAACTTGTTCAGTTACTTGGAACCATTGGGGGTGAGATTAGAAGAAGTCAAGCTGGAAGTTCGCTAGTTTGAGAAAGGCACTGATCGATTATGTTTTTAGTGTTTGTTGTATACTTCCACTCTTAGTCTCGATAGAAATCAGGAAACCTAGCTGTGTGGTGTCTCTGTTTTGCTACATAAATAGACTACTTTCGAATGACGACTACATGCTTGATCTTCGGTTATCGACTCGTGTCTTGTGTATGTGTAGCACTCTTATCCTTGAAGGACCTCTCTTGTTATAGAGAATGTAAGGATGAGATCAAGGAAGACAACTCCATTCTTAGTGAGAGACTAACAGAACAACTATGAACAGGAAAATGCATCATGGGCTAATCCTACATGTTTTGAAACTATAATATCTGTACATTTTCGAAGCTGGTAGAGTATAAAAGAAAGGAATTTCATTTCACAGATTATTAGTACTATGAGCTATAGTTATGGGAAATTTATTAGATGTTACAGTTTGAACCCATGCTTGTAGTGATAGTTCGGATTGTTGTGATCTTTGACAGTAAATAATCTTCCTGATACATATGCTTGTAGAAAGATCCTTCGAAAAGGAAAAATCTTCCACTAAGCAAAATCATACATATGATCACTCTATACTCGATGTCGGGCCAATATAATCTAATTGTTGGCATGAATGCCTACAGCAACAGGAGCAACACTCTGCAAACTCAATAGAACTAAGCAAAATTGGTTATTAAAGGGACGATAGATATCAGAAACAAGGACATGGGAGGTCTACATGATCACAGAAAAGCCGTCGTCAAAGTTCTGAGAGTAGCTCTCCGGGTCGTACCCAAACCTCATCCTACTGTGTCTGGACTTCAGGGACTGCTTCCACCGAGACCTGAGCTTCCCCACCAACTGTCTCCACGCTAACTGTCGCGTCGGAGTGGACCGTCGAGCCTCGCCTACCCAAGCCTCACCATCTTCTCTCGTGAACCTCTTCGCCCAGTTCATAGCATGGACCTTCCTGCTTGCAAGGGTAAGCATCTCTCTCCTTTGATCACTAGTAGTTGGTACCATTGTCGCGAAGCCTGCTTATAACGAGTAGACTGCCAGGTGGTCCTTGTCATCGGTAGGCCCGCGGCATTAATAATTTTATGTAAGATGGATTGAAGGGAGAGGAACAACTACAACTTGCAACAGGGACCATTCGTGTCCCCATCCCACTTTGCTGAGGTGGTGTAGGAATTGTCACTTTGCCTCTAGGAGGAGGAAGGGCAGTCTCTTTTTTCAACTTGTGTGGCATAGCATCAGGAAAAAGATTGGGCAAGATGGGCCTAAATTTGAATGGAATCCTAGAAAATCTTGATTGGAACTCTTTAGATGTGGTGATCATAACCTATCAAAAGTCTGGATAATACTTGTTAGTGATGTCCTCAATTACTAAAATTAGTCCTACTACCACGAGGCTCCCATTTCCGTAGAGTGTGAGCTAGGGAAGATCAAGATGTACACAGTCTTACACTCGTATTATAGACATGTTAGACCAGTAGGTGAATTTTTTTTTTTTAATGAAAAACAATATTTACCATGTTGGAGAAAGAGGCGGTTTTTGTGACTCGAACTTGAATTTGATCCAGTAGCTGCAACTCTTACAAATAAGACAGTCGCATGTGGTCGAGAGCGTTGCATGTGATTTTTTGCATGTCAAAAGCCCAGATAGTAAATGGCAGCTTTTTTGAGTTGTCATTGTAAATTCCAACTGTTGCAAAGTAAAGTTATCGTGACAAAGTTGAGTTCGAGTCTACGGAGCATCTTTTGAGTTGGGTTAGGTGTGACCTATGAGGTTTGAACCTTAGTCAAAGCCATTGCTCTCACAATATGCATTTCTTGAGCTTTTCCTCTCCTGAAAGATACTGAAAGGCATTTGGATGAGTATGTATGACTGAGAAAAAGTGAGTGACAGAATGTGAATCTGATCTCTGTGGCTGTGTGTGAGGCTAAGGAACATGGCAACATGGGTGTACCTAAAAAAGGGGGGTAATCTTTTTTCTGGTGAGGAGCAGGCAACAAAACCACTACAATGTTAGGTAAGTGCAGTGCAGGACTCGAGTCTTTTGGTTAAAATTCTTTCTTCAGGTTTAGTGATCACTTTGTGTGGTGGTTGAGACTTGAGAGGGAGGCTAAGTATAAAGTAGCTTGTCGGCTAATGGGTCAAGTTGGAGAAGCAAATTGTGGTTTTGATTGATTAGGCTAAGGTTTCTTTCAGGTATTCGTCATATATCATAATGACATTTTGTGGAAATTCTTTTCTTGTGTGATGTGAAAAAAAAGACGGCCTCCTTTCACCTTTTGCCTACAGTTCACCAGATATATGCACCTCTTACGTCGAACACTTTAATCGTCGCGAAAGGGTGGGGAAGACGGGAACTTTCTGTGTGTGCATTGCTCCCTTAATTGGATTCTTTTTTCCTTTAATATCAGTCCGGATCAAGCAGTCCGGAGGATCAAGATGTACGCAGTCTCATCTCTTAGAACGTGTAAATGGTGGTAAAATTTCATTCTCTTAGCATTGTTGATTGTTGTTTTGGGGTTTGAAAATTTTGAAGTCTTTCAACTAGTTGTACCACCGGCCGAGGGGTCGATCAAATTTGTTAAGTATTGTGAAAATCATGTAACGAAGATGGCAGATGCACTTAGAATTGACTCTAGAAATTCGGATTTTCGTGATAAGTGTAGAACTTGTCAGTGAAAGGAATATTTATGTGACAAATAATTTTTGTTGTAATTTGATTTCCAGACAAAAGTTGTGTATCATCACATAGTTAAATCATTCGGTGACTATATTTTTATGGGTCATCAATCAATGTTTTCACTGAAATAAAATATTAATTTTTGATGAGAATCAAAGGCAAGTTCTATGTGACAAGTGAAAATACTTCACTTATAGTGTATTATGTGACTTACTTAACGAACTTGAACAAGTTCTACGTGACAAGTAGAAATACTTGTCACTTAAAGTGTATTATGTGACTTTTTTTTAAAAAATGTTACAGCAAATTCTATGCGACAAGAGAAACTACTCGTCACTTGGAGTATATTATGTGACAAATGGAAATCCTTGTCACTTGAGGTATATTTTATGGCTTCTTTTACAAATTTGTAATAACTTATGTGACAAGTGAAAATAATTGTCACTTAATTAGCTATATTATGTGACTTTCTTAAAGAATTATAACAAAAAATTCTATTTCAATAATGTAAATACTTGTCACTTAAGGTGTATTATGTAAGAAGTGAAAATTATGCTGTATTTTGTGACTTTCTTAAAGCATTGTAACAACAAGTTATATGTGACAAGTGAAAATACTTGTCACTTAAAATGTATTATGTTACTCCTGAAACAATTGTAACAGTAAATTCTATGTGACAAGTAAAAATACTTGTCACTTAAAGTGTATTTTGTGACTTACTTAAAGAATTGTAACAGTAAATTCTATGTGACAAGTAAAAATGCTTGTCAGTTAAAGTATATTTTGTGACTGACTTAAAGAATTGTAACTTATATAGCACCAATTTATTACCCTTCAGTTACCAAAAAAAAACACCACGCAAAAATATTAGACGCAAAATTTTCTTTTAAGATTTTTTTTTTTTTACAAAATAACAACATTTAGGAAATTTGGTTGAAAAGAAATAATTTTGGAAAATTATTTCCTAAGAAATATTCAGGAGACAGTCTAGTGGAATTCATATATATCATTATTTTTTCTTTAAAAAACTGATGATTGTGGTGTAAAGGGAGCATGTTTGATTTTAGAATAGAAGGTTGTGTGTTTGAATCAGTATTTAAATTTTTTTTTTGGTTTTATTAATTTTATAAAATATATTTTTATTTTTATTTGTGATAAAGTAATATTTGTGACAATATCATGGGTCGCTTATAACATTTATAGTGACTATGTGTCGTCACGAAAAGAATACTATTAGTGACAAGGTTTGTTTGTCACGGTTGAAAACTTTATGTGAAGCCATGTGTTTAGTTGTCATTTTGTCTTTTAGCTACGCACAGAGGTATATGCAACGAACATACGTCGTCAGTATACTCATCAAAGAAAGATGTATTGTGATGAGTTTCACAATTTATGTGACAACTTTACATGTCACGAAAACCATATTTTCTTGTAGTATATTAAAAAAAAAAGACCAGCCTAAGCCATATGCACTTCCTCCATTAATTAAGAAAGAAAATTAAAATTTTATAACTACGTGTATATATATTTCATGTAGTTAATTTTTTATTATTTATAATTCTTCTAACTATAAAACATATTAAAAAAATCTTAAAAGATATTCAACATTCAAATTATATTTAAATTAAGTACATGATATTATCTAACCAAACATATATTTAGCATTGGTCGTCAAGCCGTAGAAAAGGACATCTAAAAAAAACTTATATTCAAAATTCTAAAAACGTATTTATAACAAATCATAATTAAAATATATTCAAATCAAATTTAAAATATTTTAATATAATTAAATTTTTATCCATTTTTAATAGTATTATAGATTATTGTTTTTGTATGTGCAACGCACGTGAACAAAATTAGTCAGTATATAGCGCCTCAAAGTGACATAAAATAGAACAAAAAACCTTTATTGAAACAATGTACCATGTAATTCCCTTGTTATTGATTAAAGGCCTCAGCCCTAAAGGGCACAAATGCAGCCCATACATGGCCCATAGGCCCATATTTGGCCCAAAGGACCGTTGCTCTGGAAGGTCCGCCTGGGCCGCACTACTGGCGCCAATTAATTTTTTTTTTCCACTAAAAATTAACAACTTCTCCATTTGCTCGAATCCACAACCACCACGAAGAATGTCTCACACCTTAGCCCACACCATAGCCACTTGAGCTAGAGATGATTGACCATATATATATATATATATATATATATATATATATATATATATATATAAAGAAGGTAATTATGGTGAACTCTACCACCGGTAATTACCTTTTTTTTTTGAAACTAGAATTTATTGAATGCAAAGCAGGAAACAGCAAGACAGCAAGACAACAAAAGATCGAATTTCAAACGAAATTCGAAAATTCAAAAAAAAAACAAAAAGAGGGGGGAATGGACTCCAATCGTGCGGCCCGAGGGGGGGCTCGGTCCGCACGAGAGCGGGACCCGAGGGAGAGGGGGGGGACGCATCCCGAGGCAGCCAAAGGGGCGCGCCGCCCGAGGAGACGCACAACCAGAGGCGTGCGAGGGGGGGCGCACTGCCCGAGGAGACGCATAGCCAGAGGCGTGCGAGGGGGGGTGCACTGCCCGAGGAGACGCACAGCCAGAGGCGTGCGAGGGGAGGGGGGGGGGGGGGGCGCACTGCCCGAGGCGTGCCTGCGCAAGAGGGGGGGGGGGGCGACACCGGGGAGCCACGGCGGGGGGAGGAGTGGTGCCCGGGAGGGGGAGGGAGAGCTCCACCGCAGAGGGAGAGCTCCACCCACGGCGAAGGGGGCCGCGGCGAGGGGGCGCTGGAAGGGGAGGGGAGGGCTCGACCCCACGGGAGGGGGGGGGAGCGGAGGACGCGCTACGAAGGGGAAGCCGAGGACGACCCAGGGGGTCACCAGACCCGGCGGAGGGGAGAAACATGTGGGGGGTGACAAGTAGACACCCTCCATAGGGTGGCACCTCACCTCCCTCATCCTATATATATATATATATATATATATATATATATATATATATATATATAAAGGAAAAGAAATAAATATTATTCCTTGCGGAACAGTACTATCCCAAACCTGACTGTAAACGAAAACGGGAAGAAAAAAAAAGATTTGAAACAAATCTCCCTTAAATCTCTCAAAGATTTGAAGCTTTCAATCCAAATCTCTTTAGAATCAATATATATATATATATATATATATATATATATATATATATATATATATATATATATATATATAGTGTTACAATTATGCCATTAAATGACTCAACTCAATTCGAAGGACTTACAACTCTCCGAAGTCAGCCTCAAAGGACTTACAACTCTTATTCAACTTAGCTTGTAGGCTACAGCCCCCACCCGAAGACCTTCTCACTGCTGCACTCGTCCCATACTGGTCTGCTTCGCTACTGCACTCAGCCCATGCTAGCCCGTCCCGACTCAAAGGTTTGCTCCATTGTTTGTTCTTCCTAAATAGTATGAAATACGTTGCAAGTGCATATATATTAGTATATTCTAAATTGGAGAGTTTGAAGACATAATTTCAAGTTCCATTTCCGTGAGGATAAACACTAAACTATTCCCAAAAATAGGAGAAATTGCTATAGGAGCCCAAGCCCAATATCATATTTTCATAGGAGAAAGCCCATAAACTAATAAGAGTAAAGGCCCACTAAATAGAGCCCCCAAGAAGATCTCACTTTTGAGCGAGCGCGCGCGCTCTCTCTCTCTCTCTGTAATGACGACGAAGAAGAATTCTAGCGTTAGGGTTTCTCTTCCTCACTAACCCTAATTTCCGTGGCCGATCTAAAAAATCCCCGCTTTTGCGAATGAGGAATCTATAGTATACCATTTTATATGCGAATGCTCGAGCTCCTGCTTGTTTCGAACGATCTCAAAACACTGACCGAAATCCTTTCCCCAATCTTTCTGGTTTCTCGAGGGCGATCGCTGGGTGTTACGGCGAGGTGTCGGTGCGCTGGGACTGGCAACAAAGGCTACGATCATCCATTGCTAGGGTTTTGGTACGGGGTGCTATCGATGGGACCGATTTTCGATGTCAAAAGATTGGATCTTGATAGGAACTCGAAAGGGTTTTGGTGTGGAAAGAATTTTGGAGGTTAGTGTATGTGAAAATGCTGTCTTTTTTCTATTACTGAATGTTAATTTATTCAAACGAGTTTATACTGTGTCATCTCTAGCAAATGCTTATGGTTCTATTGAATATGTTCTTGTTTATACTTTGGAAAGAGATCTTTTTTTTTTCCGTCTATAATTGTCTAAAACTTATAATTGTTGGTTGGATGCATATTTTGTGGCGGCTAATTTGAACATGTTCATTGAGCTCCATTCCCCCACCTTGGCTTAATGTGTCGTAGGGACGAATGCAGTACCAACTGGCCCACTTCCAACTTTCCACCCTGCGATAAAGGCGCTTGTGAGTCTTGAAGCTCTCGTCCATTTCTACCATCATATTTTAATAATATGAAACTACTTCATGCTTGGGCTCTCCACTTGATGCATGCTTGATCTTAAATACTTAAATTTATTAGTCTTAGGTGACTCTTGTCTATCAATATGGACTCCTCCCGTTTTTATTTTTATTTTGACTTTTATTTTGACTTTTGGTTTAAGTTACATTTCGTAACTTTATTTTATAAGTTGTCTTACATTTCATGACTTTATTTTGGACAACCTTATCTACTCTTTACAACTAGCACACTATTGCTAACCATGGAACATTCTAACGGGGGTGTAGTCGTGGCCTGATTTGTATGATTGTTTAAAAACCTGAATTTGTGCGGTTTTCATTGAATGTTCTGAATTTATCCTGATTCTGGAGAAATTATTATGTGTTCCAGGCTCACCACTGGATGTGCTGAATGGTGAGCCCGGTCCAATGAAGAATTGACATTTGGCAAATGATTTGTTTATTAACAAATTAACTCCACACTCCACGTCAGAAAAAGAAACGGAAAAGTTAACAGTGATGTTAATTCGAAAAATTCATCCAGTGATGTTAATTCGAAAAATTCATCCAGTGATGTTAATTTGAAAAGTTAACTGTGATGTTAATTTGATAAGTTAACAGTGATGTTAATTTGAAAAATTCATCAAGTGATGTTAATTTGAAAAGTTAATAGTGATGCTAATTTGATAAGTTAACAGTGATGTTAATTTGAAAAGTTAACATTGATGTTAACGAGAAATTATTTGTTAACAGTGATGTTAACGAGAAATTATTTGTTAACTTTTTTGTTTCCTTTTTTGACGTGAAGTGTGGAGTTAATTTGTTAATAAACAAATCATTTGCCAAATGTCAATTCTTTATTGGACCGGGCTCACCATTCAGCATATCCAGTGGTGAGCCTGGAACACCTAATAATTTCTCCTGATTTTGGCCTGATTTCATTGTTTGTCGTGATTTCACTTCTGATTTCGTCCTGATTACCAAACTCAAATTTGGATGACTGAATTGAACCATGTTTGAATTCTCAAATTTTGATTTCTAGGTAAGAGCGTTAAACAAAATAAAATCCTACAATCATGTCATCCTTTTGGTTTCGTAGTTCCATAAAAAGAACATAGCAAATAAGACAACCACCATGTCATCTTACCAGTTTCTTGGTTTCATGAAATATAAGAATATAAATAAATAAGTCCAACAACCATGCCATCTTACTAGTTTCATAATATCCATGTTATCCATTTATTGTATGATAAAATATGTCTAATTATTTCTCATGACTCCACTGCAGACCCTCGTGTAGCGATCCCTGGTCAAAAAATGATGCACAATTCAAAAATATCCTCCTAACAATTGTCGCAGAAAAAAAAAATCTTCCAGTCGGTCCTAGCATAAGCAACAATTACCAAATGTTTTTATAAAATTTCAATAATTAGAAAGTGCCCGTTAATTAATAACTTACCCTCAAATAGGCTTCCATGTCTCATTAGATGAAACAATTCTAGATGTATTGGGGTTCCATCCGAATCCAAATCTTCTTATTAACGTCTCAACGGGATTAGCTGCGAAGCACAAGTCAACAAAAAAATATGCCATAGAAAGCCACAAGGGTTTAGAGGAAGAAGTAAGATGATGAGATTGGAAGTAGGGAAGGACATAATCTCTCTTCTCATTAAGGCGTTTCCTAAAATATATGTAATGACTTATGTAGTTTTTATTAGTCTTCATAGTCCCATGCCTTTCTTCAAAGAAAGATGGATCATTGTTTCGCACAACATTTTGGGATAGAGTACCCACCTCATTTCAGTATCCCTGTCCCACAGCGTCAACAAGTAAAGAAAGCAATGTACCACTTTATGCTTTGGTCTACGCTTACCTACTAGTAAAAAACATTATAATATAGTGAACTATCCATAGGTAACCTACCACATTACTAGAATCATACTTTTTTTAACATCAAAAAAATCCAAGAGTTCATACACAAGTACACAAATACAACAATATAATAAGCATTTTTGGGACAAAAGTTCACTAAGGTAAGAAAAAGTTGTAACAGACAGACAAGTGAGATTCATAGCAAGTGGATCTAAAAACAGTTTGTAAATTCATTCACGGTGATTGACATCATTCAACATCTCATTGACAATTGTGTCAAGCCAAATACCGGTTTCGCCATGTAGTTGTTCTTATCGTCGTCACCAACATATGGTAGAGAAGAAGTCTCATCATTTGCTTAAACTGACACGTCCAACCGACGCACTCTACGGAGAAAGTTGTGCAACGCGACACAAACTAAGACTATCTTCACATGAGCCCTAAATGGGTACAGAGGTTTAGACTTGAAAATTGCAAAACGAGATTTGAAGATACTAAATATCCTCCCAATTACATTTCTATGAGATGAGTGGCGGAGATTGAGTAGATCTTTTGCATTTTGTGGGTTTTTGTCTTCACCTGCGAATTCTTGGAGATAGATACCTAACACACATAATGGCGCTAAAAATGATCGTAGATTTGGAAACCACAGTCGTCCAAGTAGGCTTTCCTAATCCGAGAGTAAACAACATGGTTAAAAGGATGCCTATTGAAAATATGCATTATTTCAAAATTTTCAGTCAACAAATCAATATCACTCAGAACAAACTCTGTTCCTCCTACTTAACGCAACACACAAAATTTTCATGCAGATCCCTCCTATCCACTAATCACATAGATAAAAATCCCAAATCAAAGTTGTAAGCTGTTAATACATTATGTGACGTAATGCATGTCGCTTGCAATACCTTGCACCTAAATAGCCAATGGAAGTTACATGGTATAGTTTTCAAATAGTAAAAGCAAGGGCTAGAGAAAATGTGCATAAAGATCATAAAAACAAAACCCAAGTTTCTATGAGGCTATTGAGACTTCTTCGTTATAAAATCAAGATCGACACCTCTCATTTTTGTGTACTATTTGAGTAACATTTGGATACTGAAATTAGCGTGAGGAATAGATGAACTAGCATTGTTCTAAAAGTCCGCCTAGACGCTTGGTGGCTGTCCGACGTCCACCTAGGCCCCTCCGATCTCCGACTATGCATGTTTTTTGGTTTTATGGACTTCTTCTGCAATTTTCATTTTTTTTTGGGGATTTTTTTTTAATATTTTTTGATCCGCGGCCGTATAGGCGGACTAGGTGCTATGCGTCCGATGCCGGTCCGACTAGCGCCTAGCACGTTTTACAACCTTGTGAACTAGGGTCCAATTCCTGCCAAAGGGTCACACCCAGGGACGACTATTCCACCAATCTTGTATTTTCCTGCTTTTGTTTAATTCCTAGATACAAGAGGAGTGGAGTTAGAGAATTAGGCTCCTAATTCCTGAGGCAGAAGGAAGGACTTTCAAATAAAAACAAAACCCTCTAGTGTTATATTGTGTCCGGCAGGAATCAGTTAAGAAATTCATGAATTAAGCATATCATTTCCTTCCCAGGATTTAGCTTGAACTTCCCAATTTGCATACAAATGTTGCCTTAGAAACATAGGAAAATCAAGAAAATAGTTGCCACTAGCAGCCACCAGACTGTGGTAGACAAGAATGTGCGACATGTGTATAATATACTTCGTTTTAGTATCCTCAGGTCAGATGTCTGGTTAAACACCATACTCAATAAAAGACGTTCCTACTGGTTATAAACAATATGTGGTGCAGATAATAAAGTATACAATTATTAGCAACTCAATTGTGAGTTCCGGTTGAACTTAAGCATTAGTCACTATCTATTATATGTAGATAAAATAATGTTGTAAGAGGGACGATGTATACTGGCAGGCTGTCACTAGTCAAATATTAAGGGATTTGGAGAAGCCAAAGAATCCAAGAAGTATTGTAGGCCCCGTAGCTAAGTTCTTGTTCTCCCTCTCTTGACATAATGTGTTCGACTGGAGGAAATTGAGCTTGGTAATGAAAGAACTCGAGAACTTGTTGGGACCCACATTTCCTTTCTACAATGAAGTTCTCCAAGTTCCTACAGTTTTTTTGGAAAGGAAGTTGGAGAACTTGAGACTAAAGTGGCACGGGGCTCTTGTTGTATGAAGTTCTCTTGCTTGGTACGAAAAAAGTGTAAGAAAGTGTCCAGTAAATATGCAGATTGATCCCATTTACGCAAAGAGGTAAAGAATTGATGATGATACTTAACATAAGTCAACAATATTGGAAAATCGCGATAGCGGTTCTAATTGTCCACGTGGTAGTTGTAACCCCATTATCCATACCCTTTATAATCTTAACATGACTACTCATGACTCGTTTCTTCAAAACAACCACATTATTCTATAGGCAAACCATTGTTAGCTTTTTATGAGCCAATAATACCATATGTAAATCCCTCTTCTTATCTCAAACATTTTCCCTTGAAACTTAGGCTTCTCTTGTGCTCAAGTCTTAATGTTTTATATTTTCATTGTCGGTCCCAAACCCCGAAGGAGAGCTGCATTTAGGTACCTGACAAATTCTACTGTGAAAAACTATTGGGTCTATGTCAAAGACCAACTATGCTTAGAAGAGCATAGTATCTGATAATTAAAAAACATGCTAAAAGAAAAGTTTGTTGAGATG
>JANAVB010001997.1:5388486-5430986 GCA_029216955.1 Iris pallida
GGCTCCAATATTTGGAAGAGGGTTGAAGAGGAAATGAGTTGATTTGGGTTGTTGGAGAAGGAATTAGGGTTTGAAAGTTTGGAGAAGATGAAGTGGAGTGGAATGAAGGGGTGGGGGTGGTTTAATAGGGGCCTCCCACATGGAGAGGTGAGGGGTGAGTGTGGGGTTTAGATATTTAGTTGAAGAGGTGGAATGAAGGGTTGGATGACTATCCATGTAATGGTTAGATATTTAATCAAGATATTTGTTGTTTCTAAGATATTTATCTAACTTGGATATTTTTAACTTCTAAGATATTTATCCAATGGAGATATTTATCCTTCCATGAAGATATTTTATGCTAGGTTTTATCCACCAACCCAAGTTTGACTAAATGTGATTAGTCGCTAATCACAATTAGCGAACCTTTGATCAAAACTAATCGCGATTAAGGCTAATGACATGCTTAATGATTTATGAACAAAAGTAATCATAATTAAATAAATAAATAATACTAAAACTTGATAAATACTACCCTAATCTAGATATGGGATTTTTGGAGGTGACAAATCTACCCTTCTTAGAAAAATTTTGTCCTCGAAATTTAAGGATAGATGCAAGCACGAAAAGAAATAAAGAATACTTCACGGCTCAAATTAGGATATTGCTCACGCATCTCGTTTTCTCTCCCCCTAATAGATATCACCTATTATCCTATTTCTCATATCCGTGACTTCTCATTATATAATCCTGAAAATTCCAGTATAATTTATTACACATCTTTTATATATTAATTTCTATCATGTCCATCTAATCTTTCGATTTTAATATTTATAATCATGGAACCCCTTGGAAGTTCAATCATTTTTATCCTTTAATATTTATCTCTATACCGCTTCCATTGAATCTTATGGTCCTCTATCATTAATTACAAATTCTGTAAGGTATAGATACACAATTTTTGAACCTTGCCTGTTGAGGAGTCCATTTTCTCATAATTCTACCTTACATTTAAGTTCTCCTATCCATCGTATCAGATTTTAATTTTTCCATCCAACAAAATATGTACTTCGGTGTCAAGTTTTGTATCGCATACCTCGCATTACGTCTCGTCACACGTTCTTTATTCTCTGAAATTCAGTATCCTTGTTCCAATTCAAACTATTTCGCTACCAATATCCTCTTCTTGTAGCCTAATCATGATGGATACAATATATAATCTAGTTATATTTCAAATCTCTATCTTTCAATCATATGTTTTTATTCCACAATTTCCAATACTTGAACCATTCTACTTAAAATTTTCGATCTCTCATATCAACGATTGACCAAAATATCATTTTCCTTCATCAACCTTGAATGATCTTATTTACTTAGGTTCTTAAAATCCCTCTTTTAATTTAGAATCATAATCTCGCTGTATTCCGGTCTATCCTCGAGACTTTCTAGTATAGGATTTCATCCTCATTTTCTTAACTCTTACTTTATGCTATTATCTAAATTTAGTCTTTTGACCTCAGAAAATTCATCGAACTCAAAATAACATTTACTAGAAAGTTCCTTATTTATGTTCTGACTTCACCATCCCATTGCAATTTCCTTTTCCGTTAAATTTCTCGATATTTAGGGTACTTAAAATCTACTCCGTATGTCTAATTCAAGTAATACCTAAGAGTCAAAACATGCTCTATATTATAAGTTAATCCATTTACTTAACCTCTAATGTTAGGTAGATACTATGACTACTAAATAAACTAACTTTATCGTTCAAATTTCTATCATATTATCCTGAAAATTTAGAGAATAGTATGACTAGGATAGACAGAGAAAATAGTTTAACTAATATAGTAAAATATTGTAATAGATTTGGTACGAATCAATACAAGAATATAGTCAACATGAGGGTAGGATAGTTGATTGAAATCATTGTTCTAGACTTTAACTAATCCTGAAGGGTATACACATATGATCTCGTGATCCATTGTTGAATTCTCTACAATCTATAAAAGTTCCAATTTTCCAATCCCTTTGTCTTTTAACTAGATCCATAATTTTTGAGTCAGAATTTATGTCCACTGTTCAAGTTCAAACCTCTTCATATTAACCTCGAGTTATCCTTTGTATTTCTCAAATCCACATAATATTTCAATATTATTGTTTCGATCAAATTCTTATTTCCTTCATCAATAATATATGTTGTTAATTTAAAACTTTAACCTCGAAGTTTTTATAATCTATCAATTTTCATTCACCTATTTCTATCCTATGAAGTTTTGGAAACCCTTTAATTCATAATCTTGATTTCCAATTATTATTCCAATTTATTTTTTGTACCCCAAGAGTTAAGATTTCATCTATCTCTTTCATCAATTTCACCTCAATGTCTAAGATATCCTTATCAGACTAAAAATATATATCAGTACCATAAGATAACTTAATTCTATTATTTCAGAGACTTGATCATTCCACAAGGTCAGAAGGATAATACGTTTTAACGGAAATAATGCCTTAGTTATTAGTTATGCTAGAGCAACATGTTTTGAGATGGAAGACAAATAGGTCAGAGCTAACAAGAAAAAGACGAATATAAAAAATATGAATCCTACTTTTGTTCACTTGATTACAATGAAGTCATTGTCCTACCCCTTTTTCTTGCATGTCAATAGTAAACAAATTTCTAAAAAAATTTAACATCCAAGTTGTTCGCCTCTATTTGATATCCAATTCTCTTACTCATTATGACTCCACAAGATTGTTAACTACCAAGAAATTGATGATTTAGACTTCATCCTTTAAAAGGTCTTTATTAGATATATATTTCCACTACGATATCATCATTTATAAGTTTCTATCAATCCATGTAAACTCTTCTATATTTAGATTTTTAAGTATATCAATGATTCCATCCAATAAATTAGTCAGGGTCTTCTAGTATCAATATTTTTTTTTTCCATCTCTCTTTAATTCTATTATCCTCGAAATTTAGAATGAAAATATAATGCCATCAATTTCAAAATTATCCTTTGTTTTGTTTTATCAACCCTCAATATCATCTTCAAGTATAATCCTACTATTCTTTTCTTGGTGGTAAATCTTGAAATGTTATAATTCTGCCTTTTAAACCTTATTCTTCGAACCACCTATAACCAATCTTAAAATCCTCAAGGTCATAATTGATTTCAAATCTTGATTGATTTTTTTTTTCTTTTACAACCTTGAAGAATTTATAATCCAAATATAGTCATCACTCCTACCAATTTATTCTTTCTGATTCTTAGTTCTACTATCTTTTGCCTTCATGATTCTCGAAGTTCCATTTTCCGTCATTGTAGGATAATTGTCTCTTGATGAGTATCATATAGAAAGTACTTAGCATGCTAAGACATATTAACATCTTTTCTCAATGGCTTTACCCTCAACCTCTATTCTAATATTCTTTTTACATTCCATAAAACCCATCTAAATGCAAGAATTAGGTTCAACAACGGATATGTATTCAAGTTGAATCAAAAGTTATGGTAAACAAAATTGGCTTAAATCTTTTTCCAATTGCTTTGTTCAAATTAAGATTCTCAAGGGTTATCCCAGTAATCTATGAAGAAATTTTGATCTGTGACTGAGTACTCGACTTCTTATAATCTTCTTTAATCCATCAATCATATTCTATTGCAGGCTCGCAGCAGTACGACTAAACCTAAGTACTACCACAACATCACAATATTTGTGACGACTGACCTGCATGGGCCACCATAAAAACGTGACACTCCCGGATGATCAGACACGATTACTTGGGTGCATCCAGCCTACGTCGCAGTATCGACGGTCTATAGTTCAAGTCTAAAGTTTAGGTAATATAACTCAAAAGTAATATTAATAGAAACAAAACGATCTATAGTTCAAGTCTAAAGTTTAGGTAATATAACTCCACACAGTAATATCCAACAACTCACGTAATATGTATAAAACAATTATAATACTCAAGGCACATTTCTAAGGGAGATATCACGAGAATGATCAATTAATAGAAACAAAATGGTCTATAGTTCAAGTCTAAAGTTTAGGTAATATAACTCAAAAGTCTAGATTCAAATATAATATAAAGGCAGTAGACTACCGGAGACAAATCTGGACAAAAGATACAGTATATAAGCTATACTAAAAACTAAGTAGTCGCTGGTAGAGTCTCCGCTGTGAGGGTCTCTTGATCCTTTGGCAGGGCAGGATCAAGTTCCGCTAAAAGGTCCTCACGGGTCTATAGTAGGTGGAATATTGGGCCTCATAATCGTCTCCTATATTTCAACATATCCAGTCAGGATTGGAGCGATGTACAATACAATAAAAACAGTTTCAAATACATGTTAGAGACTAAAACAATAATAGACATTTAATACACGAAAGACGGTAAATCAGAATCATGGCATGACGAACATGTAATAATAATGAGAAATCTATGAACATGATAACAAAGTATCGCATTACAAAAAGAAAGACACTAAAACACTCTAGGTGAATTTAAAATACTACTTTCAACATGTGATCCGCTAAGGTAATATAACACATCATATTGATGGCTATCAAACGAGATATGGTACGACATAATCATACGTGAAATGTATGACTAGCTATCGTTTATGATAATCAATATGAAATATGAGGTTTGATCACGTATCTACTTACTGTTTCCCCTTCTTCCGACTAATACTCATGGATTTACGGCGTGATACTCCGATTCTAGAAACATGAAAATTACTACGCAAGATAGACATAAGATACGTGGTCATGAACAACAACATGACCAACATGAACCACATGACTAACTTGAAAATGACTAACATGAGAATCACAATATAAGCTGAGAATCCATACAATGCTAATCCGTGAATAATCGTAACGATAATCAAATAAAACATATATAGTATATGAAGTATGGAATCTATCAAGTACTGAAAACAATCATAGGATATATTCACGTGTCGTCCTGATATGGTGATACGGGTCAGAGTCCGTATCGAAATTCCGTATTGAAATCCAAGTAATATATATATATATATATATATTTGGAATAAGGGTAAATTTTATTCCACGCAGAGCTCAGTAAAAGTATTACAATACACAATCTCACATCTCTCCCACCCCGGTTAAGGGGCCATTACAAATACATCAAATTCTAAATTATTTAGAATTCCAACGGGAGGGGTAATCAGCCCCTCAAATATACGTCTGTTACGTTCCCTCCAGACGTGCCAAACTGATGCTGCAAGTCGAACTCTGGCCATCCTATTCCAACCAAGCTCCATACCTTGGCGATCCCTAATCCAAGTGAGGATCTTCCGAATATCTCTAGTCCTGCCAACACCTCTCAGCGACCTCGTGCATTGCTCTGACCAGATATGCCAAGTCACCGGACACTCAAAGAATAGGTGGCCAATAGATTCAGCCTCCGATGAACATAGTACGCACTTCGGGTCTGGGATATGCACCCCAAACCTGATGAGCCTGTCCCTCGTCATCAACCTGCCAAGCAGCAGCTTGTATGCACATAGCTGCATTTTTCGGACAATCCCCTTTCCCAAAATAAAATCGAACTCCGCAATCATGTCATGAGGAGTCCTGACCAGATTGTAACAACTCTTGAAGTGGAAGGGACCTACCCCACCATCCACCCCAGGAGCAGCCCAACTGCAGGAATCTGCATGCTGGCTAGCATCAATGGTGATCCGACGAATCTCCTCTCCAAACTGAGCAGTGTACCGATAGTCCTCAGGCCTCCAGATTCCATCCCTGATAATTAGATTGTACTTCAGCCCTCTACCCGCCTCTCTGTCCATCTGTGCTCCCAAGGTCTCAAGGAGGGAACCATTACCCATCCACGGGTCGAGCCAAAGATCGGTGTTAGCCCATCTTTCATGATCCTGCTTATAGTGGACTGAATTACCGATCGACATCTAAGAATACCCTTAAAAGGAACAGAGAAATTGTTATCAATCCTACAGGACCAGAAATTTGTCCGCCTCAAGTATCTGCTAGCCATCTAATCTGCCCAAAGAGAGCCGCCTTTGATGTACTGCCAAGCCATCTTCACCCCAGAGGCCTTCCTAACCGCAAGAAGTGGTCTCAACCTCACTCCTCCCTCCTCCCTAGGTCGGCAGAGTTGCTCCCAGGCTATCGCATGCATACCTCCTCGCCAGATGAAATTGGCGCATATACTCTCCACCTTCCGGATGGTGGCCACCAGAATCTTTATCGACTGCAACCAGAACATAGCAATGCTCGAAATGACCGACCTCACTAGCTCAATGCGACCCCCAAAAGATAGGCCAGCTGCCTGCCAGCCTTCCACTCTCCTTTGGACAAACTCCACCAGGCTGTGGCAATCTTGGTCCCTAGCATAATTCACCGTCAAAGGTACCCCCAAATACTTAACCGGTAGCTCACATTTCTCCACTCCCAGCGCAAAAGCCCTATCCTCCTTGAGTGAGCAAGTCGAGTTGAAGTAAACCCTGCTCTTCTCCCTGTTCAGCTGAAGCCCAGACAACCGTCCAAACTCCTCCATAATATCTGAAAGCACACGTATCCCCCGCATAGAAGGCTGAAGAAGCACCAAGAGGTCGTCAGCATAAATCAAGTGGGACACCACCGGATTTACCAGCCTAAAGAGAGGGACAATCTTCCTACTATGCACCGCCATGTCCATCAGGCAAGTGAAGTACTCTATCACCAGAGTGAACAGATACGGGGAGAGGGAATCCCCCTGCCGAAGTTCCCTGTTGCTCCTGAAGAAACCATAAGGAGTACCCTGGATGAGAACCGAAAAAGTGGGGGAGCAGATGCATTCTCTCACCCTCGCTACCCACATCTCGTCAAACCCCATGGCTAGCATAAGGTGGCAAAGGAAGTCTCTGTTGACAGTGTCGTACGCTTTTCTCAGATCCAGCTTCACACAGGCCTTCATCCCCCTGGCTTGTTGAAATCTCTGACCATCTCATGAGTAAGCAGACTGTGCTCAGCAATCGAGCGACCCTTGATGAAAGCCGCATGATTTCGAGATACCAGGCCCTGCATAATCCCCTCCATGCGCCGACACATAAGGTGGGTAATTATCTTATACAGATAATTACAACACGCAATAGGCCGGAAGTCGCCAAGGGATGTCGTGCCCTCTTTTTTCGGGACCAGGGTCAGGAAAGTGTGGTTCAACTCCTTCAACAACTTCCCTTCCAAGAAAAACTCCTGCACCGCCTCCAGAACTGGGTATTTAAGCACACCCCAGTGTCTCCTGAAGAACCCACTAGAGAAGCCGTCCGGTCCCGGGGCCTTAATGGGATCCGTATTCATCACAATAGCCTCCATCTCCAATCTCACAGGAGCCAACAACAAGCTATTCCCATAAGGCGTCACCAGCCTCTTCGTGACAAGCTCAGGAAACAAGGTGGGATAATCAGTCTGCTGATACAAGTCAGAATAAAACCTGACTGCCTCCTCCTGAATTCCCATCGGGTCGCCGACAAGCCTGCCCTCGCTATTAAGAAGCCTGAGTATGCGGTTCCGGTGCTGTCTGGTCCGAATCACATCGTAGAAGAACCTGGTGCACCGGTCCCCATCCTTGAGCCAGGAACACTTGGCCCTCTGAGCCGCACTGATCTCCTGCTGGAGCCTCAGGATGTTGACCTCCGAAATAAGGTCATTCTCCCTGGCCGCCAACTCCTCGCTCAACATATCTGCATGTAAAGCTCCCTGAACCTCCCGCAGCTCGGTCTCCTTATCCTCCAGGAAAGACCGCGACATCGTCTTCACCCAGTTCCGAATGGTTTTCTTAGCCTGTTTGAGTTTGTGAACCATGTGAAACTGAGCCGTGCCCTCCTGAGAGTGCAGTAACCCCCCCATAACCACCTCCTCATAACCAGCATATAGGTACCAGCTATTGTTGTACCGAAACGGCCGAGCCTTCCAATTGGGCCTCACCGAGAAGCCTACCCGGATAGGGGAGTGGTCACTGGTCCCTGCCGCAAGCCCCTCCGCCATAGAATTAGGGAAGCAGCGAAACCATTCACTGTTCCCTAGAGCCCTATCAAGCTGACATGCAATCCTGTTGTGGACCGCCTTATTGTGCCAGGTCCATATGTGTCCAGCCCTCTCCAGTCCCCTCAGCCCCGACAGGAGGAGACACCTCTGGAAGTCGTACAAGATCTGGTCAGGCACCGGACGGCCCCCCACCTTCTCATGCCGGTGCAGCATGGCATTGAAGTCCCCCATAAGTAGCAAAGGAAGATGCAGATGCTCCGCCATACGTTCTACACGCACAATGTCCTCCCACAGGGTCTCACGAAGCCGCCTATCATTGTGCCCATAGACCGCACCCATGATGAAGCAGAATCCTCCTTTATTTACAAATGAGATGCCAATAAGTTGCTCAGTCTTCAGAACCTGATCCCCCTCCCAACTATCCCTGTTCCACCGAACCCAGATCCTTGCCATATCACAAAGATCTAGGTTATGAATATGGGCCCAATTAGCAGGAGTCCTGTGAGATAGCATCGTCGCCCCTCTAATCTTCGTCTCAAGCAGAATAGAGATGTCATACTTCTCACGCTTCAGCACTCCACCAATCTCCTTCCATCTCCCAATAGAACACCCTCCACGAATGTTCCAAGCGAGGACCGACATTAATTAATTAATGTGGGGTCCCCCTGGACAACACCTGGACTGACACCCGGGGGAAGTGCTTCGTCCATCAAATCTAGATCCTCCCCCCTCCCTGAGGTGAGGGCAAGGTGAGCCTGAATCCTGGAGAGTGTAAAGGTCAAATCCGGGTTGGCTCGGTCTGATCATCTTCCCGCGGAGAAGGTGCATGCCTCTTCCTGCAATATACCTTCTCCACCACAGGAACCTCCATACCATCCTGACTGCTACCAAGGGTAGTCATACCCCTGGTCACCATATTCCTCTGGTGCCTGAACGGAACTATCACGTCCTCCGGACTCTCCTGACTCGTCTGGGTGTATGTCTCCGGCCTCCTGGCAACCTCCATCATAGTGTTCTCCTCCGCCTGTCTGCATGCCGTCCCCGCTCCGGGGTTGGAGCTATGCGCCTTCTCCGGCTCCACCACCTCCATCAGTGCTACTGCAGGCCCAACAGTCTCCATCCCTCTAGAAGTGCAGGCACTAGACACGTGGCCAAAACACTTACATAGGGAGCACATTGGGGAGACCCAATCATATTCAACCCTCTGAGTTAGAACCTCCTCGGACGCCACCTCGTATTCTAGAAGGCTCGGAAGCTCCGTCCCAGCCTATATCTCCACAAATATCCTGGCATACATCAGTCTACTACGGAAAGCCGTAGCATCATCCGCCTTGATCGGCCTACCAACCAAACTAGCTAATCTCATGAGTAGGAGAATGCTCCAGTATTTCACTGGAAACTCAGGAAAACGAATCCAGACAGAAATCGTGTTGAGAACCTCATTCTCACATTTCAACTCCGGAGTCCACTCCTTCAGAATAATGAGCCTCCCGTCAAAGGACTAGGGCCCACCTTGGATAATCCTGGTTACATCCTCCGTCAGACCGAACTTCACAAAGTAGAACCCATTCTCCCTGGAGAAGATCTCCATGCTCCCCTTTGGCCTCCATACCCGCTCTGCATATCCTCGTATCTGGCCGTAAAATGGTTTACTCCCCAGCACATACATCACCAGTATGTTCTTCCAGAAGTTTGTTACCTCAGTAATCTTCTCTGCTGGAAAATAAGTCCGGAGGCCTCCACCCACCTTCTTCGGTGGCACATACTCCATCGACGTTGGGCTCTTGGTCTCCGCCGGCATACAAACGTCCTTCCAAGATTTAGGACTCGGCCCGCCTGTGATCGTGCGGGCATAGGCCCCAGGGGACTCCGGACCCTGACTCCCGGCTACCTCCGCAATACCTTTTCCTTTCTCAACCGCCGTCACCTTGGGTCTCCATCCAGTTTCTGTACGTCCCGGTCCGTCCCCCGCTCGCCGGGGTACAGACGGCCTAGTTCCTTTCCTGCCATGTCCCGTCCGGCCCATAGCTTGGGTCTGGATCCCTCTTCTCCCTCCACGGCGACGTCTCGTCACCGTCGTCCAGCCTCCATCCTCATCCTGTCCATCTCGAGAACCAGAGCCAGATCCAAATTCGAACATCGTAGCATTGTTGACACCCGAAGGTCTGAACTTCGACCCACCACCTTGGGAGGGTCCACCCGACCTACCCCGTTCTGCACCCGCACCCCCTGTCGTGCCTCCCGCCGTCGTGACAGCAGCCGCCGCCGCCTTTAGGTCTGCCCGGCCCTCCGCCTCCACATGGAGAGGGTCGCCCGTCCCCCCGGACGATAACCCCGGCCCCCTCCCGCCTGGGGAGGCCGCCGCCGACCCATGGGGGGGTCTGCCCGACCCCCCAGCCCATTCCCTCCCGCCTGAGGAGCCGCCGCCGCCTCCCGGGGGGGGGGGGGGGCCCGCCCCCTCTTCCTGGCTGGCTTCCCCCCCCCCCCCCCCCCCCCCCCCTCGGCGAGTGGGTCCGGGGGCCGCGGGAGGGGGGGGCACGCTGATCGTTAGGGCAGAAGCCCTAGCGGTACTCGGGGACGTCAGCATTTTTACATACATACATACATTATATATATATATATATATAGTGTCAAAAGGTGAATTGAAACAATACAAACCTTTTGGATTTTTAGGCTTATAAGTCTCTACTAATAACAACTTGGGTTTGTACTAGTTTGATTTGGTTGGAGGTTCAATACCTACTTGAATTGGTGGTTTATTAACTAGTTATTCATAATTGGTATATTGATACTAATATCTAATTATGGTACTAACGTACCTAATATGTATCAATACCTTAACACTTGGTTTCTGGATACCTTGATACTTGGGATACCTTACTCTGGTGTCTTGATTTTTTGTTACCAACACTAAGACACTAATATATATATAATACATAATACTAAACTACTCTTGCCACTGGACACTAGGACACTCCTAAACTCACTCACTGTTTCAGTTCACAGTTGGACACCAACACGGTGCTCACACTCATGCACTAGGTGCACACTGCATTGCGTGCAGTTTCTACTGCTCCTCCTCCTACTACTGATGCTGCTACTGCAACTTCTATTGCTGCAGGAAACCCGCCTTCTCCTTCTCTATATATCCTTATGATACACTAACACTATATATAAATACCAAAATATCAACCTACTCCTTTTGCATAATACCCATAGCATCTATTTTCTAGGCATAGTTCTAGGTAGGTTTCCTATGGGTTTTAGATTAGTTTTTTTACCATTGAAATTAGAAGGGAAGTGGTAGTTACCTATTGGGAAGGGCTCCCAATGACAAGGAGATAAAGTTGGACACAAGGAGATGAAGTTGGACACCACACCACTTGCTTGTGCTCCTTGCTAACTCTTCTTGAGCTTCCAAGCCTTGGCTCCAATCTTTGGAAGAGGGTTGAACAGGAAATGGGTTGATTTGGATTGTTGGAGAAGGAATTAGGGTTTAGAAATTTGGAGAAGATGAAGTGAAGTAGAATGAAGGGTGAGGGTGGTTTAATAGGGGCCTCCCACATGGAGGGGTGAGGGGCGAGTGTGGGGTTGGCTAGCTTCTCATGTAAGCCTCCTAGATATTTAGTTGAAGATGTGGAATGAAGGATTGGATGACTATCCATGTAATGGTTAGATATTTAATCAAGATATTTGTTATTCCTTAGATATTTGTCTAAGATATTTCTAACTTCTAAGATATTTATCCAATGGAGATATTTATCCTTCCATAAAGATATTATATGCTAGGTGTTATCCACCAACCCAATTTTGACTAAGTGTGATTAGTCGCTAATCACAATTAGCGAACCTTTGATCAAAACTAATTACGATTAAGGCTAATGATACGTTTAGTGATTTATGAACAAAAGTAATCATAATTAAATAAATAAATAATTAATACTCAAAATTGATAAATACTACCCTAATCTAGATATGGGATTTTTGGAGGCGACAGTGCAATCACAGCTACCTGCTTAAGTTTTGGCGCCATTTTATGTGGATACAAATTATAACCTCAATTTTGGTAGGGGTACTGTTATGTTACTTTCCATTATTTTCACTTACTACACCTCAGTTTAGGTAGGGCTCTTTCTTTGACTGCAGTTGTAGCTGCATTGCCGCTCCAGTTGCAGCAAGACCAGAAGCAACTGTCTGGATTGATGGATTTCAGCTTAAGGTGCAGGCGGTGCAGTTTTACTTGCACCTCTTGCAACATAGGCTGCGAGTAAAGCTACAGATAATTAGTGCTACTTGCACCTTATGTTGCAAGATCTCTATGTTTGATGTTATTCAGATATCGTCCACTATCCAACATGGAACTGGCCATATTAGCACAAAGAAAAACATATTTCATAATTCATGCCTATATTAATGTTTAATGAAGTTACTAAGGAGTTCATTTTGGGCTTGAACAAAAGTTCAGTTAGGAGATCTAAACTTACTGATGATTATGTAGATTGCAAAAACCGTAAAAACAATATTTGTTGCTTGAGCAAGAGAAAAGGAAACTCATTGTGGAAGAGATTGAAAGCTGAAGCATATTGAGAAACCATTGTCCATGCTGGAACCTTTGTCTAGATAAAGAACTTCCATCCTTATTGAAGATCTTGATCCACCCCCAAAACTCATGTAAATCCGACCACCCCAGGTTTTTAATGATTTAGAGTAGCGCATTTATGCACCCCGGATGCCTTCCTCTATATATTCTGCCATTATTTCTGTTTTCTGATTATTTCTGTAAATTTTAGTATTTCAGTAAAAAAGAAAAGATTTCTGCCATATAATTATTCCTATTTGTCACTATTCTAGTAAACCCAGGATATTAGAACAACAGCAACTATAGCTATTTCTGAATCCGAAATATACATAGTACTCAAAAACATCAATCTCCATGCCATTTATCTCATAGCATGGGAGTCAGATTATGGCTCCTGGTGAATGACTTCACATGGATAGTCAAAAAGCAAAAGAGCAAAAAATTGTACAGATTCCCATCTCTATGAAAATGGGTTATATGGTACATCTGAGACTCAAGATTGTAGTTGTATTTCTAGGAGGTCACACCATGGATATGTGCTAGGATCTGGGGAGAGCACATCTTGGTCTTCTTTCACCACAACCTACAAATAGAAGTACGTATGGTTATAGTCGGATGTAAAAGAAATAAGTATATTTCTTATTGTGGGTTATCTCAAATGTTGAAGCATATACACACAGGTACGTATTTAAATCCGTGCAGGTATTTGGAAGTGACTCCTATTGCACTTGGACATGATATGAGTCCCAAGTTACAACAGAACTAGAAACAGTAACTTCATATAGGTTTTATTTGTCAGGGCAATTCAGATTTAGGTTGTCCATCAGGGACTGGAATAAGAAGTCTTTGAGAACCCTGAAGAACATGCTATACAAGATCTCGGGTTTCTTCTTGTTGTTTTGGTCTGTTTAAGCACAGCTTCCAGGGTTAAACTTTGGAAATAGAGTATATTGGTCTTAGATATTTACCAAGCCCACAGCCTCCTCCCACCCAGCCCCACGTACACACGGCAGCCCATGTGTATGCTTGTTAAGTTTCTTCATGGGCTTAGTGCCTTAGCGGAATTTTGAGGAAGCATGTGTACGAATTTTGGAAAAAAGGAACTCTTGGGCTTTTTGATATGTAGTGTCAAATAATAAATGAATTGAGGAGAAATTCAAACTAAAGAGCTTACTTCATAGTCATCATACTCATGGTTAGAACTTGCTCTGATTGTTGCCTCTCCAAGTTCATTCTTTGCAAATCTCCCTCGAACTCGAGGCCGGTTGTCTGCCAGAGTCTTTCGGCATGCATACTGTCATATCACAATTAGACTTGTCAGTGACAAGTCTTTTACGTAAATACAAGTTCTTTCAAGATCACCAAACAAAATTGCCAATGCAATAAATTTTCAGAAATTCCTTAGCAAATCCAGTTGAGCACAAAACAAGCATACATAAAAGTGTTATACTGTTACATTAATTTAATTAATTTTCAGTGACTTAATATTTCTAAGTGTTCATTTTTTGTGACACATCTAGTAGTTTATATTAGTGTTGGTGTAGTATGAATATGGAATTTTGCCTCACCTTGATCTTCTTGCTGAAGTTTCTCTCATTCCTTTTTTTCAGATATCTGTGGATCTTTTCCTTCCTCTGTTCGGCTGTGAGGCGACAGACATTGTCAAGTGCAGAGATGTCCGATGTTGGCAGTGGTTTGGTGTTGCTGCTGTTGCACCCACCCACCAGGTTTTGACAGTCTGCCATCATCTTCACATAGAAAAGGAACAAAGTTATGCAGTCTATATTACCCACTTTGTAGAAGAAAATCGATGCTGCGGTCAGCTAATGATGATAATCTGAATACGAGGTTAAAATCATGTTTTTTTTTTTTAAATATATATTTTAGTTTTGAAGGTGTACCTGCATGTCGCCAGAGCTGTAGACCCTTTGAACAGCTTCCGGCATGGCAACCGCTCCGCCATCTGCCACCATTTCCTGTTCTAGCCCGATCATCATTGCCCTGGAAAAGAATCCCGTCCCCATTGCATCCGGATAATACCCATTGGTGGCAGGTGCATCTAGAAATGAGCATGAAGGCGTGGGGTCTAATCCTGTATATCCAGGCATTGGCGGTAGAGGTGGTAGATACTCCCCGTACTCCGGAGGGAGCTGCTGGCCTGGAGGGCCTGCTGGAGTCTGAACCGCGAAGCTGTCAGGTAAGAACATAGAGTAACACCCACCATTGATTGCATCCGTGCACATCGACTGCTGAAACTGGCCCTGGTCGTAAACTGGAGCCACAGGCAACTGGTACGCCCCATGGGGGGCAATGTCCAGCTGGTTGGATTCATAGGGCTGTTGGCAGTTGAACAGAGCGGAGATGGCAGCGGGGTCAAGGGTGAACGAGGCGTTGTCATCAACAAAGCAGCAGGGACCTTCGCTGGTCGTAACGGTCGTGCTGCTGGAGGTGGTCGTGGAAGTGGAGGTGGTGGCAGAGATGCTGCAGGCAGGGGGGGAGAAAGAGGGGAGGTTGGAGTCGAGGTTGTCCAGGAAGAAGTCGGTGTCGTCGCAGAATTCAAGCGGTATCGCACCTGGGCTCGAGATACCCTCCTGTTCAAGATTATCAGCCCAATTAAAATCACAAAGCATGTCTTTGGTGTTTGTTTAGCTTGTGTGACTCAAATTCTATTTCAACCTTGAAACAAAACACATGCACTTCTTCATGTGACATGTAAAGTTTGCGGAAATTCTCTCCATCAACTAGCAATAGAGCGCATCTAGTCTTTTTTTGTGCTTGAGACAGCTAAATCTCACATATTATCCCAATGTACAGGCTCGAAAGTATTGAGTCAAATATTTGTTGTTACTTTTGGTCATGTCGGTGAACTATGCTGCTAACTAATGGGTATCATGTGGAGAGAATATTAAGGACAAGGAGGACAATTAGGTTGGCCAAAATGGGAACTACAGGTATCTATCTATCTTCAGAAGTTATTGCTGCAAAATGTGAGAACAGGAGAAGAAGTGTTTGCTGAGTTCGAATTGCATGCCGAGTTTTGTATGGCCAATGGCCCAATTGAAGCATATATGTGATTCCTGAGTTTCTAATATGTTAGGGGACACAGCGCATCCTCGCTTGGTGGGTTCCATCCCACGGGAGGGACTGCTTTCGTGTATCGGAAACTTTGTAAAACTATGTTCTTAGTTGATAAACTAACATTAGATGGAATCTATAATTCTGAGGAATTTTTTTTGTTCGATATCACAGTATGAACCGAAACTTCAAAACGTGGATGTGTTTGTTTGGCTTCCTATTTTCAAGGGCTCACCTTATACCTAGGTCTTTGTTTCATTACCATCTCGAACAAATAATAATAATAATAATAAATATTCACATTAATATCATCATCTTATAAATAAAAGAATGAAAAAAAAATTAAAAAAAATAAATCAAATATGGATCCTCTCCTTTATAGAATTCATAGTTTTCCTCGTCTAGAATTGTAGACAGGTTTACAAGTGGAATTCTATCCCCGAAGAATAGTAATGGTAGCGAAAATGAAAATCTTATGGTCAATTTTATGATCGGGAGTCTGATGGAAAATTAAAAAAACTTAGGCTGTGTTTGATTGATTTTTTTTTTCATGAAAAATATTTCCATCACAAATTTTCCAGCAATTGTAGCGTTTGATACCATATATTTTTCGTGAAATTATTTTCCAAAAATCTATCATTTTCCATATTTTTCTTCAAAATGATGGAAAATAAAATTAGTCCAACCCATAAGAAAAATTTAAATTTCCATGAAAAATAACTAGTTACCATGTAAAATAAATACAATCAAACACCCAAATTAATTCCGTAGAATTTTTTTCTATTAAATTTTTTTCCTAGTAAAATAATTCCGTGGAATCAATTTATTTTCCACTTTGTAATCAAATGCACCCTAAGATTTTGATGATGAGCAAGTAAAACTCCTCCCTGAAAATTTAACACGTAAAATAACTTATAATAACGGGAATGCATGCATGCACGTACGCACGCACGCACGCAGGAACTTCCTCCTAAGAAATCAAAAACTGATCAAACATATGAAAAAACAGCTGCAAAACCCAAACAAAACACGTAAATTCTACGGAACTCGAAGAAGAAGACGAATGCATGCAGCTAGGAAGGAGGAGGAGGAGGAAGAACTCACGATGCAAAAGTCCTCCGTCGGCGGCGACGTCATCGCGTCCAGCTCGCTCTTCATCATCTCGCTCCACCGGTCTTCTTCTCCTCTTCCGTCGACGACGAAGATGTCAATATCAAGCATATCAATGGAAATTCAATTATTAGTTGTTGTCGAATTTTCTTTTTATTTTATTTTTTATTTTTTTTGCTAGTCTCGTCCATATATAAATAAGAGATCGAGGAGAGTTATTCCAGGGATTCTGTTCAACAATAAACGTGGAATGTATGGGTCTGAATATGGATGGCTAACGGCCCGTTAGCTCGTGCGGCCCGCGTCCCACCCCCGGGGTTGAAGGGGGACCACATGGGGTCAACGCTGCCGCTTGCCACGTCGGACGGCGTTAGTCAACCTCGTTCTGGTTGGATGGGAGCGAAATGACGGTAGTACCCTCCCGCCAGAAGAGGAGATGGACAAAGGGAGGTTAATGGAGCTTCATTTATTACCAAGAGTAGTAAATGACAGTTGACACAGGCTGGAGAGAGAGAGAGAGAGGGGACTATAGTAGTAGTAACAAACTCTCAACTTACTTGGTTTTTACTTGACCAACCGTCCTTGTTTTTATGTGCGGTTCCTATGACAGGTGGGCCAGACCAAGTTAAAGGAAATGTTTGGTTACGTTTAGTTGGGTTTCGAGAAGCAAAAATACGATATGGCTCGCGCAATAGTAGGTGCACGAGCTTTCACGTAGGGTTGCAACTCGGACGGGCTAAATCCGAGTCCGATCGAGTAAACCTTCCAATGGTTTGGATTAGGATTGAAGATACTTGGATTCAGGTTAAGATATTTGAACCCGATCAAAAATCAGGTTGGATTCGGATTCATGTGTTGGTTTACCCAAAGAACCCGAAATCGTATATATTGTTTCATACTTTTTAAATAAAAAATATAAATTCTAAATTTCTCAACCCAAATTCTTCAACTCATTCTAATTCTCATGTTAGTTTATATTTTGTAATATTTTGTAATGATTGCTGCTTATTTGCTATTTGATTATGTGTATAATATTAATCTTATTTTAAATTATTTTAAATATCACATTAGAGTTCGACAAACCCGATGGACCCGATCCAACCCGAGCTTCCTCCGGACTTGATCTTGGACTTCATATGTTGAACCCGAGGTCGGGTTCGACTTGGGCTCGGGCTAGGCTTATCATTCATCGGGTTGGGCTCGGGTTTAACTCAAACCCGACCCAACCCGCCAAAGTTTCACCCCTACTTGCACGAGGTCCTGGCGGAGCGGATGGAGAGATCGAAGGGCAGCACAGGAGAGAGGAAGAGGGAGGAGGAGGAAAGGGGGTAGGATGGGGAGGGGCCCCTTCGTCAGCTCGTACGAGTGTTGCACGAGTACTCGCACGAACTATATATCTTATTGCACGAATATTGCACGAGTACTCGCACGAACTATATGTGTTATTTGTTTGATAATGATCATTTTGGTAAGCAGTAAGTGGAAGAAGATTTGAATTTGTACTTTTTAAGCTTGAAATCGTGAAATTTATGCGCTTATTTGTTTCCATAGTAGATAACAAAATATTTGATCGAAAAAATAAAAAAGTGAGAGAATATATTATAATAATAAAAATTATAATAATTAGTTTAACAAACAAAGATAAAGAATTTTTTTTTTTTTTTTTTTTTTGGCAAAATCTGTACCTACCGTGGAGTTCAACCCATTTTTAGCATCTTCAATACGGCGTCCGAAGGAAGGGCCGATGACCCTTCTGCTCTTCAATTTCATATATATTTTTGTAAGGACAGTTGCTTGTAGTGATTTTACTGATATGTTTAGTTCTGATATGTTGAATTCATAAATAAATTTTATTATACTAAGAATAGTTACAATTAATTAATATTAATTAAAATAATTAATTTTTTAATTAATTATTTTGATTATATAATAAGATAAATAAATTATATCAAATAATAATTAATTATTAATAATTAGATTATTCTAAAAAAATTGGTCAAATATAGAAAGTATGGACACTCCAAACTTTTTAGCCTTATTGTGTGTGACACGTATCAAAAAAAATAAAAATATATATGTGATATTTCATTGACACACAAAAATATATGTCGTGTCCATCATTTTCTTATTTATCGTGTCGTGTCATGTTCGTGGTCAATGCAACATAAATCCAAATCTAAGTACAAAAATTAATTAATATAAATAAATTTATTATACTATGAATAAAAATTCATATTTAAAATAACTAGTTAAATTGTTGATTAGACTATTAATTAGTATTAAATAAATATTTAAACTTAAACCCACACCTTCTCCTACCACATCCGGGTGGGAGAGATGTAAATCCTAAGGGGACATGAATTGCAACCATGTCCCAACCTCACATTCATACCTAATTAATCGTATGCCCAACCAAACATGGGATTTGGAATTTCAAGTCCAAATCAGACTGGAACTCCAAATGCAAGCCCAAATCATGCTTGTCAAACAGCCCCTATAAGTGCTGTCGCAATAAATGTTGGACTGGTGATGGTAGATGATCGGACATCGAACCGATTAAGGCTTAAGGTCATAAGTAACTAGTACAACCTGGTATACTTGACAATAATATAAGCTAACAAGCACCAATCCAAGTGGCTTGGTCCTGAGCAGGGGCAAAGATGATCATTCCACTAGACCTGTCAATGATAACTTATTGGTCGGATATTGGCATTACCATATCCGAATCATTAACTATCGGATATATCCGATATAACTATCCGATATCTGATCGGATAGAAGTTTTGGCTACCGTATCCATTACCGATAATTTTAACGGATATCGAATAATATCCGAACCAATAAGATTACTAAAAAAAATATCAAAAAAGAGAAGAAAAAAATCAGAACCTGTTGTAATTCATCATCATGGTGACTCTTCACCTTTGTAACTCCCAAGTGACTTCATCATCATGGTGCTGATAAAGGAAATGTTTGGTTATGATAATTAATAATTGTTAATTTTAATATTAACAATATTAATATTAACTTATTGTTAGTCCCTTGGCGAACAATCGATGGAAAAACACGAGTTCAGAAACAATTGTAAAGACAATGTTTCCAGCAACAACACCCTAAAGAAGGTGATGTTGTATTACGAGAATCTAAAAAGATTATTTCGTAATATTTCTCGAAGGCAACAGAACCGTATAACTTCTAAAGAGAAGCGACGGTATTCTCGAAGGCAACAGAAACGTGTAACTTCTAAAGAGAAGCGACGGTGTTCTCGAAGGCAACAGAAGAAGAAGAAAGCCTGCTGGGGTGAAAGATCACCGGCGCTTCTCTTTAGAAGTTACACGGTTCTGTTGCCTTCGAGAATACCGTCGCTTCTCTTTAGAAGTTATACGGTTCTGTTGCCTTCGAGAAATATTACGAAATAATCTTTTTAGATTCTCGTAATACAACATCACCTTCTTTAGGGTGTTGTTGCTGGAAACATTGTCTTTACAATTGTTTCTGAACTCGTGTTTTTCCATCGATTGTTCGCCAAGGGACTAACAATCTCAAAGCTATATCCGCCTTACGGACAAGCCTCCAGGAACCAGCAAGTTCGAAGAGAACTTTAGAACGCTCGCTGGCCAAAAGAATGTCGACTCCTCGGAATAACAGCAGCACTTCTCTCTCTCTCTGGAAATTTTTCTAAGTATTTTCTGTCACCTTGGAGAGAGGAGATGCTTATGTTATTATAGGCACGAGATGGGCTTTTCAAATTCTGAACGCACGCCCTGTTTAATGCCAGATCCGGATCTGAGCCCACAAGACCCGCGGACGTTACATAATTTGAACGGCCCACTCGACCCGCTCGACCCGCACGACCCGCACGACCCGCACGACCCGCACGACCCGTACGTCCCGTACGCTCAGTACGCTCAGTACGCTCCGTACGCCTCGCACGCCACGCAGGGCCGCGCAGAGGCTCGCGCACGAGCGCAACTAAAGCGTACAATGCGCCTTGCGACGAGCTGTCGTGCTAAGTGCAAAGTGCCATCAAAAAGCCACAATAAGCCTCAAAAGCCCATTAGCCCAAGCCCAATATTTTTTTCCAAGTGACTTCTTCATCATCATAGTGTTATGAAGTCTCTCCGAATAGGCTCATCTACTTGGGTATGATGTCAGAAAGAACTTGGGGCTTGGTTCTTAAGAGGTCCCCGGTGACCCTCCTCTCCCATTTTTCCGCCTGGTCATATTCACGTAGAGCTACTGAAAGGGGTTGACCGAATATTATTTTTTGCTCAAATTGTATTTATAATTATGCATTTTTTGCAAGAAACTTATTGACCTCTCTATATCGGCCCGTCGATCGATATAAGATAATTTTCTAAACAAAAATCGTTTTTTTCAAAACCGTTGTTTTTATTTTCGATTGTTTGTTGTTGCTTATACAAACCAAATCCATATAAACCTGTCGTTTTATATGTTGACTGATCAAGATTTTTTTCTCCTGTTGTAGAAAAATGTCGATCAAGATTGATTTTCCAATCCTTGAAGCCTCTGGCAAGAACTACTTGGACTGGACGCAAGACATCCAGAACCATCTAGATGCGCAGGGCCTCTTGGACGTCATCTATAACGAGGAAGAGCGTGAAGTGGAAGTCACTCGCTCAATGAACGCCAAAGCGATGATTCTATTCCGCAGGCATTTATCTGACGCCATGAAGGCGGAGTTCATTGAAATCTCCTCGCCGAAGACGCTATGGGACTCTCTGAAAGAGCGCTTCGACCACCAAAAGACCATATGGCTACCTGAAGCACGCCATGACTGGTTGAACCTGCACTTTCAAGACTTCAAAAGTGTAACTGATTACAACAATAAAGTCTGCAGGATTCGATCACTTCTCCAATACTGCGGTGAGATATTAACCGACAGTGATCTATTGGAGAAAATATACACCACATTTCCTTCCACTGACAACTTGCTCCAGAAGCAATACCGTCAGTCTAAGTTCACCAAGTTTCCCGAACTCATCACCCAACTTTTACTAGACGAGAAGAACAGTCTCATTTTAATGAGAAACAACAATTCTCGTCCTGCTGGAACAAAGGCAATTCCAATGCCTGATGCAAACGCTCTCCGTGGACCAAATCCACGGTGGAAACGAGACAAGGGCCAGTCGTCCCAGCCAAGGAACAGAGGCGAGTTTAAGTCTCGCCAACCAAAGCGAGGTTCTAACAAGAACCAAGGACCTTTGACTCCTAGGCAGTCTCATGGTAAGAACCAACGGGCCAGTCGTCCCAAAGCGAGAGTGGAAGGCCAAGCGCCTACTCTCTGCTATAAATGTGGTGCTTATGGTCATATGCAACGGACTTGCAGGACGACCCCCCCAAGAAGTTAATAACTATCACAAGGGACGCCGGGCCGAAGCAAATCTGGTCAACGAATGCGAAAATCTAAATCTTGAGACCCCCGATTTTGTAGCAGAAATGGAAGAATAAATCTTCATTTTCTATCTATGTTTGATTTAAGTCATGAAACTTTTGGTGGTTTGTATTTTCTGTTTTCTCGATAAAATTAAAGTTCTATTTCGAGCACTTTCCTCAAACGTGTGACAAACTTTAATTTTTTTTACTTATAGGCATGGACCACGGGGCAGTGGATTGTCTGGTTGATAGTGGAACAACTCATACTATCTTGAGAGATAAATCATACTTTATCTCCTATACGCCTAAAGTAACCTCAGTGACAACCATTTCGGGACCCTCAACCCTTGTTCAAGTTTTGGCAAAGCCCATTTTTCGTTGTCCAATGGTACTCCCGTTGAAGTATCAGAGGCCTTATATTCTCCAAGGTCCAGTCGTACCTTATTGAGTTTTAAGGATATTCGAGAAAACGAATTTCATGTCGAAACTGCTCGAGAACATGGCTTCGAGTATCTTTTCATTACCTCCACTCAGTACGGCCGAAAGCGTATCTTGGAGAAGTTGAAATGTCTTTCAAGTGGTTTGTATCTCACTACGATACAACACATCGAGAGTAATCTCATCATTCGCCGAGCGCCAGTTGATGAGAGGGCTTTTATGCTATGGCATGACCGGCTGGGTCATCCGGGTCAAAATACGATGCTTCGCACTATGAATGCATCACATGGGCATCCTCTTGGAGGAAAGAATTTCGTTATAAATCCGAAAAGCCTATGCCAAGCTTGCTCGATTGGGAAGACGAATCTCAAGCCACTCCATGTGAAACCTACGAGATTGGTTTCACAATTCCTTGAGAGAATTCATGGAGATATTTGTGGACCAATCCAACCAACATGCGGACCATTTAAATACTTCATGGTTTTGGTTGATGCATCGACTAGATGGTCACACGTAGTGTTGTTGTCCACCCGAAATGCAGCGTTTCCTAAACTCCTTGCCCAGATCATTAAGTTAAGGGCTTACCATCCGGATTATCCGATAAAGTCTATTAGACTTGATAATGCCGCGGAGTTTACATCGAAGACTTTCGATGATTATTGCATGACTTTGGGAATAAATCTTGAACATCCCGTTGCTTATGTTCATACCCAAAACGGCCTAGCGGAAGCTTTTATAAAGCGACTGCAAGTGATAGCGAGGACCTTGGTTATGCGTACCAAACTCCCACTATCTGCATGGGGCTATACAATTTTGCATGCTGCAAATTTGGTCCGTCTGAGGCCCATGGCCACCCAACCACTTTCAGCGTACCAGCTGGTTACTGGATGTGAGCCTGATATCTCATATTTACGCGTGTTTGGGTGCCTAGTCAATGTTCCAATTGAGCCGATAAGGCGTTCAAAATTTGGACCTCAGAAGCGACGGGGAATATATGTCGGTTATAACTCCCCGTCCATCATTCGCTATTTAGAGCCCTTGACAGGCGATCTCTTTACCGCGAGACACGCGGATTGTGACTTTGATGAGGCAATCTTCCCGTCGTTAGGGGGAGAAATGCACGCTAACGTTGATGAGGAACGACGTGAATTAGTGTGGCATGTGCCCGCTTTTGCTCATCATGATCCCCCCTCTGCACATAGTGATAAGGAAGTGCAGAGGATTCTAGGTCTGCAAGATATTGCAAATCAAATGCCAGACGCATTTAGCGACCTAGCAAAAGTCACGAGATCAATTATACCTGCTGCAAATGTGCCTGCAAGGATAGACGTCCCTAAGAGACGCCATGTTCCTGTGAAACATGTTGCTCCGGTCGAACCCGCCGAGCAAAGGACGCTGCCATCGGCCGTCCAGTCCGCCGCTATTCCCAAGAAGAAGGGAAGACCGATTGGTTCCAAAGATGTTCTGCCCCAGAAGCGGAGAAATCTTGTTAAAAGCGTTTTGCCACATGAGATCATTAAGGATCACGGCGATGTATTAGAAGAGCGCGTTCCAGATGAAACGCCTATTCCTAATCATGCCGATAACCTCGAAATATCCGTCGAGTATGCTAGCTTAGACGATATTTTGAAACAAAACGAAACTGTCATCGATGATGTGTTCATATACTCAGTAGCCACTGACATTATGAACAATGATGACATGGAACCTCGTAGTGTTGCCGAATGTCAACAACGAACGGACTGGTCACAATGGAAACAAGCAATCCAGGCTGAACTAGACTCCTTAGCGAAAAGAAGTGTGTTTGGACCCGTTGCTCCAACATCACCCAATGTTAAACCAGTTGGTCACAAATAGGTTTTCCTAAGGAAGCGTAATGAGAGAAATGAGATTGTGCGATACAAGGCTCGCCTTGTGGCGCAAGGCTTCTCACAACGCCCTGGAATTGATTACGAGGAGACATATTCTCCCGTAATGGACATCATAACGTTCCGCTACTTAATCAGTTTAGTAGTTTCCGAAAAACTGAATATGCAGCTCATGGATGTGGTCACAGCCTATCTCTACGGGGATCTAGACACAGAGATATATATGAAAGTCCCTGAAGGACTAAAGATGCCTGAATCAAGTAGTTCCCGACCACGGAACGCGTTCTCGATTAGACTGAGACGTTCGCTATATGGATTGAAACAATCCGGGCGAATGTGGTATAACCGCCTAAGCGAATACTTGATCGGTTTGGGATACGTTAATAACGAACTTTGCCCATGCGTGTTCATAAAGAAATCCACTTCAGGATACGCAATCATCGCGGTCTATGTAGATGACATGAATCTCATAGGAACCGAAAAAGACTTGTCAGAAACTGCTGATATCCTGAAGAGGGAATTCGAGATGAAGGATCTTGGGAAGACACGGTTTTGCCTCGGCCTGTAGATCGAGCACCGTAAAGATGGAATTCTTGTCCATCAAGCGAACTACACCCAAAAGGTGTTGAGACGCTTTAGTCATTTTGACGTTAAGCCGTCCGCTACTCCCATGGTCGTCCGCTCTCTAGACATTACTAAGGACCCATTTCGTCCAAAGGACGACGACGAAGAGATATTGAGTCCTGAGTGCTCTTATCTAGGTGCAATAGGCGCTTTATTGTACTTGGCCCAATGTACTAGACCGGACATCTCGTTTGCTGTGAATTGTCTAGCTCGACACAGCACCGCGCCAACACGCCGCCATTGGAATGGCATAAAAGATATTTTCCGCTACCTTAAGGGTACTACGGACTTGGGCTTGTTCTATCCCTACGCGGTTTTGAGTGAGTCCAACGCTCTTGGTACTCGAAGCAACGCGACCCTTGTTGGCTACGCCGATGCGGGATACTTATCTGATCCGCACAAGGGGCGTTCCCAATCTGGTTATGTCTTTACCATTGGGAACACGGCGATTTCTTGGAGGTCTCACAAACAGACCTTAGTGGCTACTTCAACGAACCACTCTGAGCTACTCGCGCTCTATGAGGCGACTAGAGAGTGTGTATGGCTTCGAGCTGTTATTGGCCATATTCGAAGTACATGTGATCTTCCATATGACCCAGATGAACCTGTTGTCGTCTATGAGGACAATACCGCTGTTATTGATCAAGCGAAACATGGTTACATCAAAGGGGATGCTACCAAGCACATATCGCCCAAGTTGTTCTTTACACATGAACAACAAGCGCTTCAGAAGATTGAAGTGCAACACATTGGATCGAAGAATAACCGTGCAGACTTGTTCACCAAGTCACTGCCAAAATACTCGTTCCAGAAACATGTCAGAGCGATTGGACTTAGGAAGCTTTCAGAGCTAGCCTAAGTGAAACATGTTTCCCGCACCCTGTTGTGTGCATGTGAGGGGGAGCGCCCCAACGAGCGCCCCCAAATGCCCTGTTGTGCGTATATCCCGTGCCCTGTCGAGTGCGAGTGAAAAGGGGAGCATCCTGATGTATGCTTGTGTACTCTTTTTCCCTTAGACCAAGTTTTTTCCCATTAGATTTTCCTTGGCAAGGTTTTTAACGAGACACATTTCAAATCTCTTATTCACTAAGGACTATTGTGATCAGGGGGAGTATCCAGTGTATACCTCTAAACCATCGTGTACTCTTTTGTCCTTCGATCAGCGGTTTTTCCCACTGGGTTTTCCCTGACAAGGTTTTGACGAGGCACCTTTGCAATGGTTAAGTTTACCCCATCACACTGACCTGTGTGTACTCTTTTGTCCTTCGACCAAAGTTTTTTTCCCACTGGGTTTTCGTTGGCAAGGTTTTAACGAGGCACAAGTAGGTGGTCATTTTTGAATCTGCAAGCTACAGACCGACAAAGAAGCTCAGAGGTGTTTACAAGCAGAGTTTGTGAAGAGCCAAGGGGGAGTGTTGTAATTCATCATCATGGTGACTCTTCACCTTTGTAACTCCCAAGTGACTTCATCATCATGGTGACTCTTCACCTTTGTAACTCCCAAGTGACTTTTCACTTTGTAACTCCCAACCTCTCTCTTCCTATATAAAGAGAGGTTGGGATGGCTTGTAAAAAGATATTGACATATATTGATATAAAGAGAGGTTGAGCTAATTGTCCACAACAGAACCAACAAATTTTGTCAAGAAACAACAGATTTTGTCAAGAAACAACAGATTTTCATATTGAAACGACACATTTTGTCAAGAAACAGCAGAAACAACAGGTTTTCGGCTGAATCCTGAATTCTTGATGGCCCAATATATTTTAAATTTATTAAATAATTTAAATATTATTGGTCCGGATATGACACTTACCGTATCCGCATCCAATATCTGATAAATATCCGATATGATATCCGAATCCGTATCCGAAATTTCGGATATTTTCGATTCGAATACGGATCGGATACGAATTTTCAATCTACCATTGACATGCTTACATTCCACTCATTGTTTTGGGGGAAAAATAGTTGTAGATATTTTTCATTATTATTCTCACAAAATTTATTTTTGATCCCACTAGTCAAATTTGTCCTTACCTGCCATAGACAAAAAAAACTATATTGTTTATTCTAGAAAATTAAAAGTCAATTTTTTTATATCTGCAAAACTGTCATTATTCTCGTTTTTATTCTAGATCTTAATTACTATATATACATTTTAATATTTTAATTGGTTAATATTAAAAAAATATTAAAATAATTATTGTCTTACCATTCGTCTTTTAAAATACGGTTTTTATTTATTATTAACGGAATGAATTCTCAATCGAGTATTTTTTTTTTTAAAGTTTGATCCACACACGCTACATTTTCTCTATCTGATATGTTGTTTAACTTTCCAATGAAGGCACTGTTAGAGTTTGGTCTTTTTCAAAGAGAATTTTAGTCCCACATCGGCTAGACCAAAGAAGTTGTATTTCTATATATTAGCTTTGCTAGTTTAGAGATGCACATGTGGTGTGGAGGTGCACATGGGTGTGCCATGTGGGATTATTTTTCTAATGGAAAAAAGGCTAAATCAACAATAAAAGCATTCATGCTTTTTGCTCTTAGGAAATTCATTTCCATAGGAGCTAAGCCCCGTAGGGACTTAGCGACTCGGACTCGGGCTCATGGGCTCATGAGGCATAATGTGGCATTTTGTTCGCTAGGCGCATAGTGCGCTTTAGTTGCGCTCGTTGTGCAAGCCCAGTTGCGCTGCCCAGGTTGCGCTCAGGTTGCGCTGGGTTGCGCGGGCGCGCTGGTTGCGCTGCGTGCGTCGTGTGCGCAGTGCGTGCAGTGCGCGCTCATAGTTTTTACCATGACCCTAACTTTGTGGCAACCGAGCAGTTGCTGCAGGGCCTATATAAGGCATCCTCTCTCTCTCACAAGGCTGGTAATATACAAGAAAGTGAAGCCACCACAGAAAGTTTATGAAGTATTTTTTAGCACAAGTAAACAGAGAATTCAGAAGTGTTCTTTAACACAGTTCTGATCGAAATTTGCTTGCGAATTCCAGCAGCCTTCGAGAGAGAGAGGAAAGGCGCCGCACCAGCGTTGCTTTTGCACGGGAGTTCGTGTCCATCCGAGGAGTCAGAAGAGCAGGAGTGTTCCAAGTTCTCCGACGAACTTGCTGGTTCCTGAAAGCTGTTCGTGTAGGGCGAATAAAGCTTTGAGCAATGGTGATCATTCACCCAGCAGGCCATCTTCCACCTTTCGCCTGTCATCTTCTTCGCTGCTGTGATTACGAAATCTTTTTAGATTCTCGTAATATCAACTAACAAGATTTTTTAGATCTTCGTTATACTCACACAACCTTCCTAGAAGTGTTGCGTTGGAACATTCTTTTTACAATTGTTTCATCTTCTCAAGTTTTCCATCGAAAAATTGTGTCCCGGCACTAACAATCTCAAAGCTTTATTGCTACGATGGAAAACGTTAATGCTTCACTCCTCAATACTGACTTTTGTAAGTTAGAAAAGTTTGATGGAGAGCATTATCAAGTCTGGAAGAGGAAGGTTTATCTCACTCTTCAACTCAGAGACGTTGATCACGTGCTTCTTGAAGAGGAACCTACTGTTCCAGATACTGGGTCTGCTGCCGCAATCATTGCGGCTACTAAACTTTAGGACAAGTGGAGAAGAGAAAATAGCATTTGTAGGCTGCTTATCCTGAATGCTATGGAGGATTCCCTAGCAGAATCCTACAGTAAGAAAACAATTGCCAGAGACATATGGGAGTATCTGGAGAAACTGTACGAAGAAGACAAAAACAGGAGCAAGATATTTGTGGTTGAAAAATATCACAAATGGCTCTTTGAGGACGAGAAGTCCATGCTGCCGCAGGTAAAAGAATTTCTGAAGCTGCGACAGAAGTTGGAAGACGAGGCGATGCCCCTCCTCGACAAGTTTGTTGTTGGAGGAATTGTCTCAAAGCTCCCCGCTGGGTGGAGTAAGTTCTATGCAAACATGCATAGAAAGAAGCTTGAGATCAGCCTTGAAGATCTCTTGCAGGAAATCTATGTCGAGGACCAGATACGGGCTCAACTGAAGGTGGACGCACTGTCCAAGCAATTGGCTAACGCCAATCTGGTTCATACCAAGGAACCAAGGGGAAAGCAGACGGCTTCCCACAGTAAGAAGAAGGACCCTAACAATCTGAACGTGAAGGGGACTTCCTTCAAGCGAAAGAAGGCAAAGTCTCAGATGCCTTGTTTCAAGTGTGGCAAGAAGAGCCACTTCAAGAATGAATGCAAAGCAAAGACCAAGCAATCAGAGCAAGGAGAGCCTAGTAAGGTATCTATGATCACTGACGTTGTTGCTTTGATTGCGCAGGTTGATGCGGTAAGGACTGACTCTGACTGGTGGGTAGACACTGGAGCCTCCTGCCATGTCTGCTCCAGTAAGGAGTGGTTCACCACCTACACACCTACTTTTGAAGTGGTTATGATGGCGAACCAGGCACAAGCTGAAGTGCTCGGGATCGGGACGGTGGTGTTGAAGCTGACTTCGGAGAAGTCTCTGACGCTTCAAGGCGTGAAGCACGTACCTGCTATCGCCAAGAACCTGATCTCAGGAGGCCTACTCTGCAACGCAGGCCTCAGGATGGACATCAATGCTGGCCAGATGGTGATGTCTATCAAGGGAACATATTTCGGAAAAGCTTTTTATACCGAAGGAATGTTCAAAATTCAGCTTGTAAATCAGTCCAATGTAATTAATGTGATTAATGAAATCACTTCTTCTGCTTATACTCTTGAGTTGTGGCATAATAGGCTAGGACATGTTCATTGTAAACGAATAAACAGAGAATTCAGAAGTGTTCTTTAACACAGTTCTGATCGAAATTTGCTTGCGAATTCCAGCAGCCTTCGAGAGAGAGAGAGGAAAGGAGCCGCACCAGCGTTGCTTTTGCACTGGAGTTCATGTCCATCCGAGGAGTCAGAAGAGCAGGAGTGTTCCAAGTTCTCCGACGAACTTGCTGGTTCCTGGAAGCTGTTCGTGTAGGGCGAATAAAGCTTTGAGCAACGGTGATCATTCACCCCAGCAGGCCATCTTCCACCTTCCGCCTGTCATCTTCTTCGCTGCTGTGATTACGAAATCTTTTTAGATTCTCGTAATATCAACTAACGAGATTTTTTTAGATCTTCGTTATACTCGCGCAACCTTCCTAGAAGTGTTGCGTTGGAACATTATTTTTACAATTGTTTCATCTTCTCAAGTTTTCCATCGAAAAATTGTGCCCCGGCACTAACAGACACAAAATATATCTTTATATATTAAAATGGATGTAAATCTAGTAACTGGTACGAATAGAAAATTATGGAACTATCCGAGCGCAAAAAGAAGTTTATAACACATGGTGCCTCTGAAATCGTATGGAATAATATAATTTTTTTTATGTGTCCTTTCTTCAAGTCGGGCCGTGGTCCAAAACCACACAGCCGTCCAGGAAAATTCGAACCGAAGACCTATGCTCGGACGACTCTCCGCACTACCACTAGCTATAATATAAATATGTTGAATAATATAAATATGTAATTTTTGTTTCTTGTCAATACAAGTACAGTGTGACCAGGACTTTAACCTAAGTGGTGGGAATCTTACCTCCTTTATGGCTTAGTTAATTTCGATGCAGCTTCCAAACTTTGAAACTTCTGTATGCGAAGATGTTTAGGGATGCAAATGACAGCTCGTGTGCCTTAATTCAAGCTTGAACACACTTGTCAAGGTTAATTAGCGGTCTGAATAAGTTTCTGCGTCGAAGAAGGAGGACTCGAACATGCATGCCAACCTCGACTCGACTCGACTCGACTCGACTCGACTCCGACTCTGTATCACCGTAACAGTGTAGAACTGTGCTAGGGAAGCATCTAAGGTTAGGGGAAACTTAGGTCCTCCTAGCCTAACCTCCAAATTGGAGGGGTGTGAGAAGCCAAGATTGAGCACACCCTACATCAATAAAGACCTCATGACCTCCACAAGGGCATTCAACTTGCCTAGTCCCGGTCCTCTAAAGCATACCCCTCAAGTACAATAAGCAAGATAAGGGCACAACCCACTCACCCACCACAATGGAACTAATGCCCATCAGTCCCCCTAAAGGTCCTCCTGTCCCTTAAAAACACCTTTCCTTTTGAGGCAGTGCGATCTCTCAGAATCTCTTACCACATCACTATCTCTAGTTCTCTACTAGCTGACCCTCTAATCAAGAACAAGAAACACTTAAAAGTTACCAAGATCAGGAACCATACTGCGATCTCTCAAGAGTCGCTTTTGTCACCCCTTTAGTTCTACACAAGAATTCCATGCCATCGAAAAAGTGTAGTACTGGCCATGGCTCTGGCAGTCCTGACTGTGAAATTTATTTTGTTTCGGTATTATGTACGCCCTCCTAGTTGTGAGAAGACTTATATTCTTAGCTATCAATCGACGCGACACGCGATACCATACCAAAGATTACTTCAAACTCATCGTGATGATCATGATCACCTTGGAGGTTAGTGATGAGCCGGCACACCAAAAATACTACTTAATCACCATGCATGATCATACTAAGTATGGCTAGAATGCAATATTTGGAATCGAATACGTCCTACAAGTGCTTCGATACCATGTCATAGACGTTGCTGCATCGGAAACTTAACCCAACACATCTGTAACCAACCTCCGTCTAACGAACACAAAGTACAGATAAAGACAAGTATATGGTGGTGACTACGTCACCTTGACAAATCTCAATCTATACAACTCAGATGAAATTACAAGAATGAAAAGAAAAAAAAAAATCAATGTTGACCCATTTGTCCTAATATGTTTTCCTCAACACACTCAAGAAAAAACCACATATATTACAATAAAATCATCCACCACAGCCCGTAGCAATCTCCCTAACCGAAGTTGACGACTCCTCAATTAGATCTTCTCCTTCATTTTATCGTGTATGAAGAAGTCCTAAGAGCAAAGTGCGGACTTCTTTTAGGTCTCATGTGTACGAGCATCTCGATCATATCAACTTTTATGCTATATTTTGTGCCTCTACCCTCATCACACACACACACACACACACACACACACACACACAAATATATATATATATATATATATATATATATAGGAAAATGCTTCATATATATATATATATATATATATATATATATATATATATATATATATAGAAAAATGCTTCATGTACCTCCAAAAACTCATTCCTTCATGTCCCTCCGCCACGTGGTCCTCTTCTATTGGCTCATATATTTTTCTCTCCCCCACCCCCATTTGCTTGGATCAATAAGGGAGTGCCATGTGGCGGAGGGATATGGAAGAATAGAATTTTTGGAGGTACATATAGCATTACTCTATATTATATATAGAGGATGGGAAAATCTTATTCTAGATCGTAACAAAATTTTCTAAATAGGAATAAATATAAATCCAATTACACCTAAACTTTATCATCTATTACTATTGTTGTGGTCGTCACACGACAAGTAAACATAGAATATAGAGGGTTGACGTATGGTCCACAGTCGGTTATAAAACCTTCGACAATGCTTCTTAGCGCGGATGATGATAATATTCTCAGTTTCCCCTTTCATTTGTCACTTTATTTGGGAGCAGGAGACTGAAAAAGGAATTTTCTTGTCGGCCCTAAGCACTGGCTTTATAGAGGAAAACGAAATTTGGATAATCCTTGCTTTGATCATGGGTTTGGTTCACTGCAAGCCTTTCTACTTACTCATGAAGGACCAGTGGGCTTACATCTTGGTATGCGCTAGTATATGTTTGTTCTAAAACTTGATTATATTTATAAAAAAAAAAATCTAATTTAGAGCTAAAAAAATATATTCTGAACTGAGATTTGAAATTAGGTATATTACATTATAGATGATCCATGGATAAATTTCATACTCACGCAAGTAATTACTCATGCGAGTACAGAATATTGCTCCAATTATATATATATATATATACTTTACATTTATTTATATATAATTACATGTAGAAAAAACTAGTAGAATTTAACTTTTGACCCATATTTAGTTAAGTTTTTGTTACAATCACTATTCCGCAGTCCAGCTATTCTAGGAAAATTAAAAATATAATTATATGATAAATGGTAGTTCATAATTTAGTTTCCAAATTTTTTTGACCCATATTTAGTTAAGTTTTTGTTACAATCACTATTATAGTTGAATGATTTTTCTTAGTTGATGTTAATTTTGTATAATTTAGTTTCCAAAATTTGTTTATTAGAATTTTTTTTACCATTTATTTTTCTTACCGGAGATAGTTGTTCTTTATGTATCTCAGCTCCGGGCCTGTATCTGCCATGAACTTAAAACGTCCTAAACCACCCCTTTCCTCATGTAATTGGGACGTTTAGTTGCTGATCAACAATCAATTGATAGTACTCCTTGTTTTGGTTTATTCGTGTCTTTATATCTTTTCCAGAGTTTGGTTGTGCACTTGCTTTCGCAAGAATCATAATTGGATACGACTATCATATAAAAAGAGAGGATATGACTATCAGGCTAATGAAGTATCCTGCTTCATTACACTAATACAAGTCTCTTCATTAATTCTTAAGAAATATCAGCCTGCTTATATCTCTCTGTCAAGTGTGGAGATCACACATATGTCTATCAGTTTCATACACACCATCTAAACAATTGTCACAAACTCAATAATAAAATATTTGGTAGAGAGTCTTGTTATTGAGCATGCTTGAATGTATTAAATTACATACATATATACAATTTCTTTCTTCTTACTCTTTTAACTTTCTTTTTCTTAATTTATACTACATATCAAATTGAGTAATGCTATTCGTACCTCCAAATTGTCTCTCCAATACATCCCTCCTTATGTGGCAGCTGACGTGGCATGTTAAATAATGTTATGTGTCATCTGACATGGCCGATGACATGAAAATTTTAACCCAAAAAGTTAATTACCCAATTTTGTCCATATTAATTTAATGTTAATATTAATATTAATATTAATTAATGTTAATATTAATGTTAGTTTAATGTTAATATTAATATTAATTAATGTTAATGTTAATATTAATATTAATATTAATATTAATGTTAATATTAATATTATTGTTAATGTTGACGTTAATTTTAATTTTAATATTAATGTTAACATTAATTTTAATGTTAATTTTAATTTAATGTTAATTTTAATTTTAAAACTTACCACGTCAGCTGCCACATCAACATGCCACATCAGCTGCCACGTAAGGAGGGACAGTTTGGAGGTACAAATTAGAAGGACAAATAGCATTATTCTATCAAATTACCCTTGCCAGGAAATAGAGAAAACAGTGACATGAACTTATTTTCCAGTAGAAACAACATGACAGATCTAGGATTATAATCCACAGGGGACACAATCATAAGAAAATTCAGAATTAAAGCAACGTCTCCGATTTTTTTAATACAATAATATAATATAATATTAAATAGTACTATTTTTATACAATAAAGTATTATCTTTTATAATTGTTCTCTATAAGTTTTTATACTTTGAAAGCGTTTAACTACAACATCGTTTGCAATACTACTGAGCAACTCTTCTTAATTTTTTTTCATAGTACTACTAATTTGAAAGTCTTATACATCTCAAAGTAGTACTATTAAATAGTAATGCTACTTTCTATTTTATTTATTTTTCACTAGGTGCTAGGTTCCATTACAGTATATGTGGGTCCGCCTCTGCATCTATATCCAATCCATCTCTTATTGCTACATAATGCAAGACAATTCCATTATTAATATTCATCCCTTATTTTCATTTAAAACACAAATATACAACTATTCATCGAACACCACAACAGTCCCCATGCAACCCTTCCTTCGTTCTTTATTCCATTAACACACAAATTTTTTCCCACATTCACATGAATTTTTTTTCCATGCTTCCGTAACTATCATTCTCAATCTCATGGTTGGGTTATTCTTGTAGAAACATGAAAAATATGGAGTTCATGCGGATTACAAATTGCCGCATAGGTACTTCGGGCCAAACAGGTCCACATGAAGGAAAGCCGCATGACTGTTCAAAGACATATGCGGCCCGTCAATAAATAGCTGTAAAAGGAAGACATGCGGCCAAGAGGAGCAGTTGGACTGATAAAGCTGACAAGTCCTTGCAAAACACGACAGTTCTGACAAGAAAGATAAGACGTGAGGCGTCGTCCAAAAGCAGGGTTCGTATGCCTCCATACGGCCAGAAGAGTGTCATCCAAGCCGTATGAACCTCATGCGGTCCAGCTTATGCGGCCCCAAAGTTCCCAAATTTTATGCAGCCTGTGATCCAAGCCGCATGAGTCTCATGCGACCCCACGTGATCGAAGACTGAGAACACCATACGCAACGGGACACGTGGCAAACGGGCCAAGTCCCTAACTACCCAGATTTGCTGCAACAAAATCCTAACAAATCGACAGATGGCAGCCCAAGAGCGGGTCTTCGCGTGCTAATCAGCCACTGTCACCCCCAGTTTTTGAATTAGGGGTATTTTCGTCATTTTTTAAGTTTTATAATTTTTAGGAATTTTATTTGATTTTATATGATTTTTAGGGATTTGTTTGATTTGGTTTGGATTTTATCCAATTTGGACTTAAGTTGGAGACCCGGGTAGCCTGGACACTAGTGGGACCCACATACTAGCTGGGCTTGGCCCACATGCCATCCTAATTAGGCTAGAAACCATAAACCCTACTTTTATGGATTAATTAGTCATTAAGAGACTTAATTAGTCGATTTGGAGTTGAACCGAAATAAACCGAAACAAACCAAACCCGAACCGAACCCAACCAAGTCTATTGGGTTTGGGGGCTTATTGGATCACCACCCAAACCCAATAAACCCCCCTTGGCCGGCCACTAGAGCCACAAAGCAAACTCTCTCTCTCTCTCTCTCAAATAGATTAGTATGTTAGAATGACCAAACTAGCCCCCGACTTAAACCCCCTTTTAATGTATTGCTAATAGGCTAGAGAGGAGGTATTTTTGACATTTCAATGGGACCATAGCAGCCCATGTGGCCGGCCACCTCTAGGGGGGGGGGGATAGGCACAAGCCCCCTTTGATATTTTCTATTCCTTCCATCTCATTTTCTCTCTCTTGTTCTTTCCCAAATTTCTAGAGAGCAACCTCTAGTGATTTCATCTCCAAATCCATCATTTCTTCCACCAAATCTTTTTCTTTTCTTCTCTACTCAAGCCAAGGAGGAAGCTAGCCAAGTTTGGGAGGATTCGGAGCATGTTCGTGCCCTATTGGAATCTCTACGTATCGGAAGACTTTTTCCTTTGAATCTCTCTTCCGGAAGGTATAACCTCTCCTCTAAACCATCCCTACATGCATATAGGTTGATTTTTGATCCATATGAATAACCCTCATGGTTGTGTCTCCATTTGTGTCCATTTCGTGTCCATTTGGAGGTCATAGGAGTGTCCCTTGTGTTGTGGTTGTGTCCTAATGGAAAACCCCCCCTATTTTTGGACACTTGTATTTTGTTATATTGTAGAATGATTTATTAGTGAATTAATCTCAGATTTTACATTGTTCTTAATGTGTTTTTCAATGTATCATAGGGTATCATATTGTTAATATATATATATATATATATATATATATATATATATATATATAAATATATATATATATATATATATATATAGATATATATATATATATATATATATATATATATATATATATATATATATATATATTATATATTTATATATGATTATATATATATATATATATAGATATATATATATATATATATATATATATATATATATATATAGATATATATGGTGATATATATATTAATCTCTCTCTCTCTCTCTCTCTCTCTCTCTCTATATATATATATATATATATATATATATATATATATATATATATATATATATATATATATATATATATATATATATATATATATATATATATAAATATATATATATATAAAATATGGTTTATATATATATATATGTGAATGTATATTATGGTATATAGATGTGATTTTCGGTATCCGGGCCAGGCGGAAGATCTCCTCTATATGCTTGATCCACTCGTCAGCATATAAGATCCCCTCCGTCCCCAGGAAGCCTCTGGGGCTCATCTTCTGGAACTGCTTTATCCTCGGTGTCTTCGGCTGCTGAACCACTGGTCGGGCTGCAACTGTCGTAAGGGCCAACTCCATGCCCCTGTCCTGTCGGGCCTGCTGCCGGTCCATGAACTGCTGGAAATATGCGAACATCTGTGCCGCATCCACGTGTCCTGTTGGCGACGGCTGCTGGAAAGGCACCTTTGGGATGACTGGGTCCTGCACCCGAACTGGTGGAGGCATACCCCCTACTGCTGGTGGAGGGGCTCCTCCGAACGCAGCTGAAACGCCTACCCCAGCTGGCATGACTGGGGCTGCGATACCAGGGGCTGGCTGCTGGATATGAGAGGTGGCAGACCTCTCATCGGCGTCCTCCTGGCCCTGGCGATGTGATCTCGTCTCAACTATCCTGGAGACAGATCAAAGAAACAATTGCTGAGAATGAGTCGAATAGCAAGGGAGGACAGTTATATTCAAGGGAAAACAATATCAGCAAGAACTGAGATGGTATGAATTAGATAAGAGTTTTTCCTAATGTGATTGAGTACCTTCAAAATATCCTAATCCTACTACAGGCTGTAGTGATACTCTAGTTCGAATACCACTACATAAACTCGACCTGCATGGGCCACCACTACAGGACTTCCAGAAGATGCATCCCAGAGAGTTCCTGGGCACTGAGGGCATTCATTACGCAGACGACTGGGTAGAGCATATCGAGGAGATATTCAGGCTGACAGAGATACCAGATCGACTCCATATCGAGGCGGCAGGCAGTCAGATGCATGACTTAGCCCGTGCGTGGTACCGGACAGATCCCAGGGTGGGAGTTGAGGGCCAGACTTGGGCCCAGTTCAAGGAACTGTTCAAGGAGCAGTTCTTTCCTGATGTGGCCTTGGGAGGCATAGAGGCACAGTTTGAGGGTCTTGTTCAGGGAACCCAGACGGTAGCTGAGTACGCCGGGAAGTTTTGTCGATTGGCCCGGTTCATAGATGACTTGACTGAGAAGACGAAGGCGAGAAAGTTCCGCCGAGGCTTGATTAGGAAGGTTCGGTCGCTAACTAAGAGCGACCGGAACGCTACCTTTGCAGAGATATTTTCTGGGGCGATGGCAGCGGAGGACGACCTAGGGTTGAAGTTGAAGAAGGGTCGTGACTTCCAGAGTGGTAGCAGCAGTGGAGGCCAGGCCAAGAGGCCTCACGTTCAGATTCAGCAGACCCAGGCACCAGTGATGGTTCAGCAGGTGCAGCATCAGTATCAGGGTCAGGACCCGAAGATGATCAGTTGTTCCTACTGCAGGAAGTTGGGACACACCAGGGAGCAGTGTAGGAAGAGACTGAAGGTTTGCTATTCCTGTGGGTCTGAAGCCCACCACAAGATAGACTGTCCCTTTGCACCTCCTTTTGAGGGAGCTAGGCCACCTGTAGCTCAGCACCAGAGGGGTGGAGCTTTTGCGATGGCGGTCGAGGAGACCGACGCTGCAGGTGATGGGTTAGCAGGTTTGTCCTTCTCATTCTTCTTTTCCACTTTCCTGTGTGATTCCATTAGTACCTGCCAGGATATCATTTTGATTGCTAGATAGTGTAGCTACCCCGTTCGAGACTGTGAAATCATGACCAGTAGGATTGTGGTGCTTCGACTTTGATTGATTGGGGGTTTGACTTAGGGAGGGTGCGATCATCTTAATTTCAAGGACGAAATTTTTCTAAGGTGGGTAGGATTGTAACATCCAGTTTTTCAGATGAGGGTAATTTTGAAATTTTAATTATTAATTATTGATATTTGATTCATATTATGATTTTTAGTGATTTTTAATAATTTTTAAACTATTTAAAAACTGGTTTAAGTCATGACTTGTAATTTTGATGTGCTGCTAGTGAAACCTGAGAGACTGCATGACCTAGGGCCTAACCATGTCATTAGGATGTTTAATTATCATTTTTTTAGCCTAGGGGTAATTTGGTCATTTTGACTTATTTGAATTATTTGGTGATTTGTTGAATTGGTGAATTCTAATTTGACTTTGACTTGTTGAGACCTAGTGGACTAGCCTAGAAGCTAACCCTAGCCATGGTGACCCTAGTCTAACTCGAGTTAACCTATTTTAGTCATTAGAGAATAGTTTTAGAATGAGGGGATGTGGTTTAGTGAATTTAAGTCATGGCTTATGGTTTCATGAAATGACTTATGGCTTAATTATTTAATTGATCATGACTTAAGCCCATGGGCCATTTAGTGAACCCTAACCCTAATTATTGAACCTATGAGCAGCCACATACGGATCCCCACCCTATTTAAATACTTGTTCATTAGGGCTTGCCTCTTTTATCATTCCAACACTTGGAGAAAAGAAAATGTATTGTCCCCCTTCCAAAAATCCCCATAAATCTATTTTAATTCCTTTTTAATCCTAGTCTTTTGCAATAGGTTCTAATTTCTATATATTTTATAATTCTGGAGGTTAATCTCAGCTTTGGGCTCATTTGGAGCATTTGGCCATCAAGAAGAACACCCCCCATTTGGAGCTTTTCTATGCAATTTGCACCTATAGGTAAAACCCTTTAAATTGATTTAAATTTCAGTTTTCTTTGCATGTAGGGCTAGATCTAGAAGTCCCCTAGATGTCCCTGAAATTTGGGTGAATTTCTTGTCCGTTTGGGGTCCGTATCGGACACGTATCCTAGTGTATGTTAGGTGTTCGATGAAATGCCTCTAAGGATTTTAATTTCAATTTTTGCTAAACTAATTACATGATTTTGAAGCTCTTGATGTGTACATTAATATTGTTGATGACTGAGTTGGTTTTTGTGTGCATTTCGTGTCCAAAATGGACACGCAAGTCGTATACGACACTGCGTACAGGCCCGTGCGGCTGTCCTGCTGTTCGAGCGCCTTTGCGGACATGCCACGACACAAGACACCACAAAAATTGGTGTGGGGTGCGAGCACACTGATAGGACCCCACAAAATTTCGTGGGTTTATTTGTCTGTGCACGAAGAAAACAAGGTTGCACTGTCTCGTGCCTGCTCGTGCACACTGTGCGCATCCCCTGTATTTCGGGGGCTGACACAGGACACGACACTCCACCAGGACACATGGAATTTGGTGAGGTGATGGGTCCCATGTCTGACTCGACCCTCACCAAGTTTTGTGGCACTTGGTTGCGAGTCGAGGAAGTTCTCGAGCTCGCATCGAAATGCCCTGACACGCACACACATGATTTCGAGCCACTGATACGGCTTCGAAAATAGGACACGACACATCTTGGGGTTCGTGCAGACACTTGGACACGTCCCCCTAGTCTAGGTGGACACGTGGACATGACCACGACTTGTGTCGTACAACGCGTCGTGTCCTAGCTCACTCTGCACCTCAGCACGAGAATTTTTCTGAACTGTGTCGTTGCTGTGTTAATTTGTTGGACACGTTCGTGTCCAGTTTCCTGGACACAAACACATCCCTCATGACACGTGTGACAAGTATTAACCTCTGACACATGTTGTATAACTTTGAATGATTTGGTTCGCATGAACAATGTGTATGAACTGTCCATATTTTTCTGATAGACACTGGGTGTTGTTCACTGTTTCGAAAATTGGTTTCAAAATCGAATCCTAAGGTTTTAATGGGTCTTTATATAATTACCTGAGATCAGATTGTCTTCGAATTGGTTTTCATGAATTGTAATGGTTTTCAAATGTGGGATTCGAAATTCAGGTTCCTGATTTGTCTGATATATACCAACTGTTGAATAATCTGAACTTCTTTTTTTTTACTGTTATGCATGTTGCTTTAATTGCCACAGTGATTCCTACCTGTGTATTAGGTTACTTAATGTTGATTATGATAGGTGTTAGGAGTTTGGAAATTTCAATTTAGGTCTGGACTGAGTAATATGTATTAACTGTTATGGAAGGTATGAACTGTCATTTAAATTCATGAGCACACAAACTGAAATGTGACACTATCACTTGTTTCTCAGGTTTCCTGAGAAACTCTTGCTATGTATCAGCCCTGAACTTCAATGTTCAGTCCCTGCACTATTTTAGTTAGCTATCATTTGTTCAAATCCCCAACCTATCTAGTATCAGTCCTAGTATCCTAAAATTATGTGTAAATGAGTGTTCAGTTGGGTTTCCTTTTTGTGAAAACTGTAAGTTAGTATTGAACCAATTTCCTGAATTTGGAATGCTTGGGTTTTAAGTTGGTATTCACTGATTCCAGGATACATAGATGCCTCCACTATTTTCTTTAACTTATCACTGATTTAGTTCAATAGTCACTCACTGTTAACTGAGTTTCCACTCTACCAATTTCAGATTTCTGTAAACACTGATTTCCCTGTCCACTGCACATACACATATCTCACACTGGTTGTAAAGAACTGGGATTTTATGTGGGAATTGATTTCCTTTCAAATCTGTAATTTACAAAGTATTCACTGATTTTCACACATTGGTTCATGTGACACCCACACATATGTTTCCTACACACACACATTTGTTCCTGTCACTTGCCTACTCTCTACACACACACATTACTGTTTTATACTGTTCTAACACACACAACTTCCCCTAAACTGTCATATACACACACACACAAACTTGTTTTCATGCCACCATGTACTCACACACATTCTAAACTATCATCACACACAAAACTAAAATGTTAGGTTGGGATGTGGGGGTTTATGTTTGAGTAGAGGAAATGGATTTTGGTGCTTTATGGGTATATTTAAACTGTCACACTATTCAATGTACACACACACACACACTCATAAACTGTACACACAATATCACACACACACACACACTTGGACATAGATATGTTTTCCTATTCTCTATACATAGGTATATATATAAATGTATTGATATGTATATATATCTATATGCTTGATAATAATGTGGTGAATATGTGTGATATTATATAATGTAATGTATATACAATATGTGTGATATAGCTTATATGGCATATAGCCTATATACATGGCACATTGCACTTGGGTATCCCTCTAGGCATATAGCCTATGGCTCATAAACCTGTGTTTCTGGCTTGAATGCCAGTGTAGGAGTGTGGTTGGCTTGTATAGCCTAGAAATTGGGTGTGCTTGCTAGTCTAGGCTTGGTTAGGCCTAGTGAGACTTGACTAGATTAAGATTGACCTAGTTTGACTATTGTAGCTGACTTGGGTCGACCCAGAGTTGACCAAGTTTGACTTGGACCTAGTTTGACCTATATAGTTGACCATGTTTGACTTAGAGTTGACTTTGACCTAGATTGGCCTAGAAATCATGT
>JANAVB010001997.1:5435986-5455924 GCA_029216955.1 Iris pallida
CGTACCCTTATAGCGGGTGCGGGTCATGACACGTTTTTAGTGGTGGCCCACGCAGGTCCTGAAGTCGCAATTAGTGCGATGTGGTGGCGGCACTCGTCTTAGAGTGTCGACTACGAGCCTGTGTTACACATAAGAGGTAGTAGGCTAAGAGTACTCAATCATAGTAGGATCTTTCCTTGCTTATCTTGCTTACCGTCTTTGATATTGATTTTGCATTTAAATTGTCCTCCTTGATATAATATTTCACGTACCGTATTGATTTTCTTCTTTATTTCTATCTTCAGGATGGTACAGACCAGGTCCCAGCATCCTGAGTCCGTGGACGCGGAGAGGTCTACTATGACTCGCGGACCTGATCCGGACACTCTTGCTGCAGTCGGGGTGTCGGCATCAGCAGCTCTTGGGGGCGCTCCTCCGCCAGTTACGAGGGCTGACCCCAGGGTTGCTACGACTTTTTTGGCCGCAGAACCAGTGGTTAATACGGGTGCTCTTCCTCTTCCTGCGCAGCGGATTCCTCCGTCAGTTGCAGACATACTTCCACCTTCACCTCCTCTGTCTACATATATGGGCATATGCTTACTTTCCTCCAGCAGATGCTGGAGACTCAGAGAGCCCAGGCCGAGGCTCAGCAGAGGTAGACAGACACGATGCGTCAGGGCATAGAGGATGCCCATCAGTTGACCCTTGCAGCCGTGGAGCAGAGGGCTCCGCATCCGGGGACGCGTACTAGGTACGGAGATATCCAGGACTTCAAGAAGCTCGGGCCCCGTGACTTTACGGGACCGAGGGTGTGGTCTATGTAGATGATTGGCTCGAGGATATCGAGCGGTAGATGAGGGCCTCCCGCCTGGCAGACGACCTGAAGGTCGAGGCGGTAGGTTTGCAGTTGCTAGACATTGCACGCACCTGGTTCAGAAACGAGCCAGCCCTAGCTGGAGAGGGACATACTTGGGCAGAGTTCAAGCTCCTCTTCAAGGAGAAGTTCTTTTCTCCCACGGACAAGATTGACCTGGTGCGACAGTTCCAGGATCTGCAGCAGGAGTTTATCTGTGGAGGAGTACGCCACGGAGTTTGGCCGTCTGAGCCGATACGCAGAGTACATGGTTTGAGACCCGGAGATCAGGGCGAGCCGTTTCAGAGAGGGGCTGACTAGGGATATCAAGATCCTCATTCCCTCCTTCTATGAGACTTATACCCAGATCTATGCGGAGGCCCACAAGGTAGAGCGAAAGTGGGGCTTGAAGCCCAAGAGGGAGCGTGATCTTTTCTCGAGGGCTACTAGCAGCGCAGGGCTGCTAAGCGCCCTCAGCTTCAGCATCGTTCTTTCCAGCATCACCAGCCGCAGGTTCAGGCCAGAGCACCGGTTCAGCAGGTGCAGCACACTCAGCAGAGGCAGACACAGCATGGGGCTCCTTGAAACTTCTGCAAGAAGCCCGGTCATATCTGGGAGGTCTGCCGGAAGAGGCTGGGCTTGTGCCTCTATTGTGGGGAGGGTGGACATCATTTGAGAGATTGTCCTACGAGCCGTCGCAGGGAGGCCCGTGGAGCGTAGCAGCTCAGGAAGCACCGGCAGAGTACCTGCAGTGCAGCCGAGGGGTCCACTTTCGACCCAGCAGCAGCGATTTTACAGCACCACCAGCAGCGGGATGGTTAGGGTAAGCTTTCTCTTGCAGCCGAGGAGATAGAGCCTATTGCAGATGTTGTCGCAGGTTCTATTCTGCTCGATTCTTTTCCAGCTTTAGCCTTGTTTGATTCTGGTGCTACGTACAGTTTTGTGTCTGTTTCTTTTGCTCTTAGGCACAATATCATTTGAGTATCTTGGTAGAACTTGCAAGATTATGACTGGGAATGGTATCATCCTAGTTAATAATGTTTGCAAGGGGCAGAGTTTCTTTGAGAGGCCGGGAGCTGAGTGCGTGTTTGCTCGTAATGCCACTTTTGAGTTACGATGTGGTACTCGGTATGGACTGGTTGAGCATGCACCACGCTAGCATCGACTGCAGAGGGGGCAGGATTCTATTTAGGCCGCCGGAAGAGCCGGAGTATGAGTTTACCAGGGGTGCAGTGGAGCAGGGAGATGGATTCTGCGGAGCGTTGTTGGCGGGGCCGGTGTTGCCACATCCACTTATTGCTGAGTTCTTGGATGTCTTTTCCGAGGAGTTGCCCGGGATGCCGCCAGATCGTAATGTTGAGTTTTCTATAGACCTAGTGCCGGACACTGAGCCTATCTCCAGCACGTCTATAGAATCAACAACAGTGAGTTAGCGGATCTGAAGAAACAGGTCGACGAGCTGGAGGACAAGGGCTTTATTCGATCTAGTTCTTCACCTTGAGGCGCGCCAGTTCTTTTCGTCCCCAAAAGGATGGTACGGTACGTTGTGTATTGATTACAGGACGCTCAACAACCTTACCATCAAGAACAAGTATCCTTTGCCAAGGATTGATGACTTGTTCGACCAGTTGAGCGGGGCGAGTGTTCTCGAAGATCGACTTGCGTACCGGGTACCATCAGCTGAAGGTGAAGCGGGATGACATTCTGAAGACTGCCTTTCGGACTCGCTATGGCCAGTATGAGTATACCGTCATGCTGTTTGGGTTGACCAACGCCCCGACGGTATTCATGAACTTGATGAACAAGGTATTTCATCAGTACCTTACAAGTTCGTGGTGGTCTTCATTGATGACATTCTCATCTATTCGAAGAAACCAGAGGAGCATGAGGAGCACCTGAGGATTATGCTGGACACTCTCAGGAGGGAGCAGCTGTATGGGAAGCTGTCCAAGTGCGAGTTCTTCTTGGATCGCGTGGAGTTCCTAGGCCATGTTGTCTCTGGCGAGGGATTTCAGTGGATCCGAAGAAGATTTCTGCAGTGGAGTCCTGGTCTACGCCGAGCTCAGTAGCAGAGGTTCGAGTTTTCTGGGTCTGGCAGGTTATTACCGGAGGTTCGTACAGGACTTTTCCAGGATTGCCCAGCCGATGACCCGCCTTACCAGGAAGGACGAGGAGTTTGTTTGGTCCGAGGAGTGCCAGGCCGCCTTCGAGAAGAGGAAGGCAGGTTGACTACAGCTCCTATCTTGACGCTGCCATCTGGATCTGGGGTTATACGATCTACAGTGATGCTTCAGGACGGGGTTTGGGTTGTGTACTTCAGCAGCACGGGAAGGTGATTGCCTATGCATCTAGGCAGTTACGTCCTCATGAGAGAACTACCCTACCCACGATCTGGAGCTGGCAGCGGTCATCTTTGCTTTGAAGCTGTGGAAACACTATCTGTACGGAGAGCGAGTTGAGATCTATACTGATCACAAGAGCTTGAAGTACGTGTTTACCCAGAAGGAGCTGAATATGAGGCAGAGGCGATGGTTAGAGCTGATGAAGGATTTTGATATATCCTTACAGTACCATCCGGGGAAGGAACTGGTCGCGGATGCTTTGAGCAGGTATCCCGTGGCCATGTGTTTGATGATGGATCGTCACCTTCTGGCAGATCTAGAGAGTTTGGGCATAGAGGTGATAGTTCCAGGGTTCGAGGCACAGATGTGGGGTCTCAGGTGCAGTCAGAGCTGATGGACAGAGTCAGGGCAGCTCAGTTTGAGGATGAGGCTCTGAGAGTCATCAGGGAGCAGGTCCAGGCAGGACTGTTGGATGAGTTCTCTATAGCGGGGATGGGTCGTTGATGCATGGTACCAGATTGTGCGTGCCGAGCGAAGGACTTCGGGAGGAGGTTCTTCAGAGGCGCACCGTTCTCAGTACTCTATGCATCCAGGAGCCAACAAGATGTATAGAGACTTGAGACAGCATGTTTGGTGGTATGGCATGAAACGTGAGGTGGCTCAGTTCGTTTCGAGATGCTTGGTGTGCCAGCAGGTGAAGCCGGGAGACAGAGACCCGTGGATTGCTCCAGCCACTACCCATTCCTGAGTGAAGTGGGAGCATATCACTATGGACTTTGTATCTGGGCTTCCGCGCTCTCTAGGAGGGAAGGATGCGATTTGTGTCATTGTTGATCGATTGACCAAATCGGTCCCTTTTTGCCTTTCAAGGTGGGTTTGTCTACGGAGAGGTTGGCCGAGATGTACGTGCGGCAGATAGTCCGATTGTACGGGGTTCCAGTGAGTATAGTCTCGGATCGGGACACCGATTCACTTCCCACTTCTGGAGGAGTTTGCAGCTTAGCTTGGGCACATCGCTCAAGTTCAGTACCGCATACCACCACCCCAGACAGACGGGCAGTCGGAGAGGACGATTCAGACCCTCGAGGATATGCTACGTACCTGTGTCTTACTTCGGAGGATCTTGGGAGGACCACCTTCACTTGGTAGAGTTTGCTTACAACAACACTACCAAGCCAGTATAGAGATGTCACCTTTCGAGGCTCTATATGGACGGAGGTGCCGTACTCCCTTGTCTTGGGATGATGTCGGAGGGTTTTGCTTGGCCCTGAGATGGTGGTGGATGCTGCAGAAAGGTCAGGGTTATCAGAGATAGACTTCGGGTGGCGCAGGATAGGCAGCGGCATTGGGCCGATAGCCACCGGAGGCCGTTGGATTTGAGGTATAGTTTAGATTTTTCTAGTATTTGAGTCTGATTGTGATTGTTTTAGATCAAGCTTTAAGTCTTGTGTTTTTGTTATAGGTTGATGATCTTGTGTTTCTGCATTTCTCGACGCGTGGCACGATTCGTTTTGGTGGCGGGGAAGCTTAGTCCACGATACATCGGACCATTCCGTATCTTGGGTAGGGTCGGTGCAGTGGCTTACCGACTGGAGTTACCGCCCGTACTAGAGGGAGTGCACTGCGTGTTCCACGTGTCGCAGCTGAGACGGTACGTGGCAGATCCCAGTCACGTCTTGGACCACTCAGAGATCGAAGTGGGACCGACACTCAGCTATCCAGAGAAGCCGGTTGAGATCTTGGACCGAAAGAGAAGGTGCTCCGGAACCAGGTCATTCTTGGTTCGCGTTGCATGGAGACACCACTCTCCAGGTGAGTCTACCTGGGAGAGGGAGGACGACATGCGGGGCATTTCCATATCTCTTCGAGCCTTGAGGTAAAATTCTATCTTTTTCTTCCTTATTCTATTCATGATTGCTGTGTTAGTTCTCATTCAATTTCGAGACGAATTTTTTAAGGAGGGTAGATTGTCACCCCCAGTTTTCGAATTAGGGGTATTTTCATCATTTTTCAAGTTTTATAATTTTTAGAAATTTTATTTGATTTTATATGATTTTTAGGGATTTTGATTTGGTTTGGATTTTATCCAATTTGGATTAAGTTGGAGACCCGGGTAGCCTGGACACTAGTGGGACCCACATACTAGCTGAGCTTGGCCCACATGCCATCCTAATTAGGCTAGAAACCATAAACCCTACTTCCATGGCTTAATTAGTCATTAGAGACTTAATGTCGATTTGGAGTTGAACCGAAACAAACCGAAACAAACCAAACCCGAACCGAACCAACCAAGTCTATTGGGTTTGGGGGCTTATTGGATCACCACCCAAACCCAATAAACCCCCCTGGCCGGCCACTAGAGGAGCACCACTCCCCTTTGCTTCTCCACAAAGCAACTCTCTCTCTCTCTCAAATTTCTTCTCTTTCTTCCAAGCTTCTTCTCTCTCCAAGGAAAACCTAATCTAGGTATGCCATAAATTCCCTATTTATTACTCTTTAGCATTTATAGCTTTCACAATAATTGTAGAGGAGGTGATTCTCCACACTTTGCCCATAGATTTTATAGGTTTCCCTAGAAATCTAGTTTTAGGATTTATTGGGTTTTTCTAAATTAGAGTATATATATATATGTATATATGTGTATATATATTAATATGTATTGTGTGTGTAGAGAAATGAGGGTGGTGATGGTGTGAAGTGGTTGTGTGAGTGTGTGCTTGTGTGAGTGTGTGTGAGAGAGTGTGAGGGTGTGTGTGTGTGAGTGTGTTAGAGTGTGTATATATAGATATATATATATATATAATATTATATATATTATATATATATATATATAATATTATATATATATATATATTTTAGTGTGTTAGAGTGTGTGTCTATATATATATTATATATATATATTATATATATATATAATAATATATATATATATATATATTTGTTGAGTGTATATATATATATATATATATCTATATATATATATATATATATATATATATAATATATATATATATGTGTGTGTGTGTGTGTGTGTATTATTTATATAGATATAGGTGTATGTATTTATATATGTGAGATGTGTGGTTTATGTATTATAGATAGATGGTTAGAGGATTAATATATATATATATATATATATATAATATATATATATATATATATATATATATATATATATATAGTAGAGAAGTAGAAGAAGAATAAGAATTAGAAGATGAAGAAGAATAAGAAGAACGCATGGCAGCAGCATTACCAGCTGCAGCAGCAGCTGCGCAGCAGCAACACAGCAGCAAAGCGCAGCAGCAGCAATAGCAGGCTGCAGCATCAGCAGTAGCTTAACCCCCCTCTTAGCCCCTTTTAAACCCAATAAACCCTCCCATATATATATATATATATATATATATATATATATATTATATATATATATATAATATATATATGGATATATATGAAAATGAGAAGAAGAAGTATTAGAAGAAGTTAGAAGAAAAAAAGAAGAAGTTAGAAGAAGAAGTTAGAAGAAGTAAGGAAGAGAAGAAGAAAATTAGAAGAAGGGAAGAAGTTAGGAAGAAGAATTAGAATGAGAAGAATTAGGAGAATAGGAATTAGAAGGAGAAAATAGGAAGGGAAAGTGGGAAATCGATTTAGGGAAGATCGGGTTAGAGGGTGAATGGAGCTCCGAGCTCCGGAATGAGTTGAAACTTGGGGGACCTAGAATACATGAATTAGATTTTGCGGGTAGGCTCCTGAGTTGAAATCAGGGTTTTAGGACGCCGGTATCGTACCGTACCATTGCGTATCTTGATATATTCAAGATATCGGCAATGGGCCGTAAGATGGACTAGACGTCCACTTTACCTAGGTATCTTGGTAGGTAACGAATGTATAGGCTAGTATCCTACTACCCTAGGGAGCACGGGTCAAAATACCAAGCGTAGGTAGGCTAACTTGGTTTTCACCTAGGCTAGAAATTTACCTTAGAAAATGGTAAATTAGGATATTGGCCTACGACCAAGATTTGAGTTTCGAAGTCCAAGATGGACTTGGATATGGGTTGTAAGGGTTGGTAATGATTAGAAATAGTCGTCTAGACCTAGTCTTGACCTTGGTTAACCACGGTTGACTTTTTAGACCAAAAGTCAACTATGGGTCAACACTTTACCCAATTTAGTCCCAAATTCCATTAAACTTGGACAGTTGACCAAAAGTCAACTATTAGTCACCATTGACCTAGGATTGACCTAGGGTTGACCAGAGTTGACCAGAGTTGACCCGTTGACCAAAAGTCAACTGTAAGTCAACTTTCGACCTAGTTTGATACGGATTGGCTTCCAATGTTCTCCCGTGACCAAGGTTGACCTAACTAGACTTGTCTTGACCTAGAATGACTTAATAGGGTTTAATTTGATTTGACTTTACTTTCTAAACATAGTATTGATACGTCTTGTTCTCTATAGGTCCTCGAGACGCAGCATTGGATCCCGTTGATATATCTTTTCATATTACAGGCGAGTACATTCTCTGACACTTTTCCAATTTACGATGATTGTTATAATTCATGTAATTAGTGTAGATATGCTTGTTTTCGACACATTGGTCACACAGATTGGTATTCATAGATCCCGACATGAGATGTTATTCCTCGTTATCTTGGTATATCTTGTGCAAGCCCCTTGTAGTTCTTGTGCAGTATAGACACCGATTCTCGAGGAGACTTGCTCCCTTCTCGTAGAATCTCGTGTCGTAACGTATCTTACTTGGATCCACTCTACCTGTCGGGGACGGGAGTACTAGTGTAGATGTGTGGTCAATACCCGCCTTGTATATATTGTGAACCTTTGAATGCCAATCCTACACCACAATGATTGGCTAGATCATAACCTTGTGCAGACCCAATCCGGCCACATGTTGTAGCTAGTACTCACACACCTAGATATATGATTCTTGATTCTTTTACACGCCATGATCAGTTTACTTACCTTGTTCTAGCTCTAGATTTACAGCTTACCTTGCCATGATACTCACATGTACATTCCATGATTTTCTTGTATATACACTATATTTACTGTCTTATAGATTTTGTCATATCTTGTGAACTATTGTTAGTTGATTGTACTCGTTCCATCCTGACTGGATATGTTAAAAAAATATTACATATGCTGATGAGGGGATTACAGTACCTACTACGGTCCGGATGACGTAGTTGGCCTAGACTTGGAGATTTTGGTCCAGCAGGGCTTAGCTCCACCTGACGAGACTTTACCTATTGCTTAGATAGAGTAGGCCTTTTGTACTGGACCTTGTCTCCAGCTACTTTTGCGACTGTTATTATTATGGATTGTATTAGAGACTTGGACTTGTATATTCTTTGTGTTGGACTTGACAGGTTATATTTTATCGTCTTGTTGTCTTTATCTTTCTGTCTTTACTTATCATCTTAGAGTTGTGATTGAGCACTCATATATATTCATTGCTTGTCCTCCGATCGGAGTTGACCATATTTCGACAAGTTTTTGATATATATATAAACTGTTGTTAGAGTAGAAAACCTACAGCGTTCCACGCCGTTTTTACGGTATGGGCTGGGCGTTGTCACGTGTACGTGCCCTTATAGCGGGTGCGGGTCGTGACAGCCACGCGGCCGCAAGCCGTCCATGTGGCTCAAAATACATCATATTATAAATAGCAGGGTGCCACACCCCTGCAAAGGCTGGCAGCCTTCAAGAGAGAAGCAATTTCTTCACGAGCTAGAGACTGCATCAAATAGTCCACAGAGTAAGGCAGAGTTGATAGCACTTTCCCGAGCCTCCGCCATAATCCTCCAGAATCAAAACTAAACAATTATACTTAGATTGTTTCCTAGGATTTCTTTCTAGGCTTTCCTTTGTACAAGCGAGTTTACAATCAAGTTCAGTGTTCTGTAATATGTCTTTAATTTTTAATGGCAAACACGATGGTGACTCTGTTGGGGACTTCCTTCTCTTTCGATGAGAAGTTGGTACGCAATCTGACGCGTCCAAGCTCGGCTCTATACAGCAGATGCTTGTGGTCCGCTTCGACCAATAAGCCTTTGAAGAATTGCTCTCTGAAGGGAGCGCCAGCCCGTCTCAGAAGCTATATTATTGTGGCTTATCATGTATTATTATTATAGCTTATGTACCAATACGGGGATTACCATATATTGGTGCATTCTTCGTATAAGTACAGCTGGCATGTCTACGCACTTAGTCCTACGTATTTTAGGACTGGGGCGTTACACTACTTTACAACATAAATTACTGTCTATACTGAATAATGTAATAATAAATCACTGTCTAAGGTTAGATCACATATCTTCGGTACTTCACCTCCCCCGACACCACAAAGAATAAAATCAACATAAAGATTGAAATTACATCTCTATCGACTAACAATGATGTATAGTAAAGATCAATACTGAAAACAAATAATAAACTGTACTCGCCTGTGGTCCTTTGTTGGTAAAACCGATAGTCCAAACCACTCAGTGTGCCACAATATTCAAAACCCATACAACAATCTCCAGATGCTGAAATTGTCACGACCTGCTCCGATAACCGAGTACGAGTTCGTGTCCAAGCCCAGCCTACGTCGCGGTATCAGCGGTAGAACGCTGTCTAGTACATACAATAACATCCTCCACAGATACAATAGAACACAAATCGTACTCAGCAGTGACACAAACTAAGGAGAATGAGTACGATAGATAATGAAGTAATAATATCCAAATCCAATGACAAAGAGACTGAAATCCAGAACAGTAAAATATCGTCCATCCATGAACAAATCTGTTCCATCTAAGAAATAAACTAAGACATGCATAAATGTAAATCTAGATCCCTCCAGAGATCATCCATGGCTCCTGAGTCTCGGTACCAACAAAGTCAGCACTATCCACTGCTGGTCCATAACAGGAAGTGCTAGAGATACTCGCCCTCACCTATAACAACGATCCAGTCAGAAAGGCAGAGTACAACCATATTGCAATTAATATTGTTAGTCCAATAAGTTAAAACAAGCGAGAAACCAAGGTAAAGAATATAAAAAACTAGCAAGACAAGAACTAACAGGATATGAAGTGGCAAAAGTAAACTGGCAAGACGTGGTCTAACAAGATATAACTAGCAAGATGTAAACTAGCAGGATATAAACTGACAAGATAATGGACTAAATAAGAAAAAGATAGAAACCACTATGTGTGTGAAATACCTTCAAATACGTGAACGGCTGGGCTAATATGGCACATCATACGATGGCTATCATTCAGTAATTGGTACGGCTAACTCATACGTGAGTGTGTATGACTTAGCTATCATTCAGTAACGGTAATTGGGTTTGTTCACGTATGTACCGAGTATTTCCCTCCCGACTCTCTAACAATCAATAACGGTCAATGATACACCGAGAAGGATACGATAACTACCGTGTCACAATTGTGTCTTAATGGAATATCAAGCAATGACTCAACGGGATATCAAACAAGAAACTATAGAGTAAACATTATAATAAACTAAAACATAAATGCAATACTGTACTTGCCTGAATCCTTGCACAAATCGTAGCCACAAGTAGAGGGTGAAGGAAAAGTCGATCTAGAAGCTGTCAACCTATAGCACACGTCGCACCACGAACAGTGCATGAAAACCACAAATCAATTCTGATGTTCTAGTTCTAAATAGTGGCTAGTTGGGTTACTAATCTAATAATAATTAATTCTATAATAATTTACTTAAAAACCTAATTTAACCTAATAATAATGTGAATATAATCTAAATATGCAAGTTTGGCCATCAAAAGTGTGTTTTCTCAATTTTGGAAACCATAGCACGCAAATCGAGACGTATTATTGACTTTTTAGTCAAATATTGTGAACTCTAGATTTTGAAAGTGCATCTTGATATATTTCAGTGCCACGAGTGCGATGAAATCAACCGTGCCTCAAAATCATGTTTTGGTCAAAAGATATCGCCGTTATGGCTAATCGTGACCAAAACGGGGATCAACCGATCAGTTCTGAGTTCAACAGAATAAATAAAATATTAAATGAATGAAATAATTTCTGGATAAATATATGTCTTAGGGCTCTGTGTTAGCTTTCCGAAACTTCAAACGGTTCATGATTTCGATTTCTGGTTCTCCCGAATCTCGAAAATACCGAAACGTGTCAAGTTTCGGACAACCGACACTCTACGAATTTTCTAGAAATTTAGGTTCAGAAATTATGAAAATAAATTATATATTTAGAGAGATTACCTCAATACGAATCCAACACAAAAATGACCGCCAAAGAAGGTCGGGGTTGGCGGGAATCACCTCAGAAAGTCGGGGGATCACCGGGATCAAAACCACAAAGTCGGCTGCTAATAATCTAGGGTTTTCTCGAATCCGCAAATGTATAATATATATAGGGGTAGCGGCTAGCTGAGTCGGTAGGCAGCTAGGACACGTGGTGCAATCATGACGGTTTCCGCTCAAATGGATGGACGGTCAGACATCAATGCGGCTTCACTTAAGCCGATATGAAGTCGATTTGAGCCGACTTAACAAAATGGGCTGAGTCAGCAGCTATGCTGACTGACAGGCGGGCCACCCCCATTCAGCGGGTGGCTGACGGGTGGGCCAGCCTTGCTGACTGGGTGAAAAATTACAGAAACTAATTTAAATTCAATTTAACTCCAAATAATTCTAAATAAATATCAAAAAATCTAAAAAAATCGTAGAAAATTATAGAAATTATAATTAACCTCCTAGAGTCAAAATAAAAATACCTAGTCTCATATTAGTCCCAAATGACCTCATAATAAATATTGGAAGAACTTAAAAATATATAAACCTTAATAAATAATACTTAAATATAGCCAAAAATTATGGAAAAAATTCTAGAAAATATAAAATAGCATAATAAACCCTAGAAAATATTTGGGGTCAATATTTCTTCTTAGGATAGCACAATAAAATTCCAAAAGTCCTAAAAAATAGGTTTTCCCAATATTTAATAATCAAACTATTTCCAGAAAATTCCTAAAAATTCCTAGAACATTAAATATAAACTATTCAATTAAAAAAAAAATATCACTAAATTATCGGGTGGCGGATGCCACAAAATAGATTACTAATGTTCTCAGAATAGTCAAATTTGCTAGAATTGTCTGTCCTTAAGTCCAATTCTGGACATAGGGGCAAAACGATAATTTTAGTCAAAACGGTATCCGCCATTGGACCCTCTTTGCACCAAAAAGTGTGCCAGAGTCAATGGTCTCTAAATTCGTCAAACTATAGTCTACGAATTCATTTTGATGATACGAACTCAACCGTATGTCCAAAGTTGGATTTCGGCGGGCCGTACACAAATCGCCCATTCAATCGACCGTAGGGCCCACAAAACGATGATCCAATCACCTATCTCAGAATTGGACCAAACTTGGCATACAGGACCAAAAAAATGATACAGTCCTGTTGGTGCAAGTTTCGTCTCGATCTGATGAACGTGCACAAAGTAATTGAGAAATTTGCACAAAAGACGATACGGTAAATTTCGACGGATACGCATTAAATTCGTCGCGCATACGCGTCCAATTTGAATTCCGTCAAAGCCCACACGTCTACAAAGTCGTTACGCACCTTTCGATGCTTTTGATTCGCAACCACGTCACCCGGATTGGCGAGACGTACGTCGTATCGAAGAGTTTTTCAATATTTTATAATTTTAAAAACATATTTTTCATGATTTTTCAAGCCGATTTCTGTCACTGTTTAAAGGACTAAAATTAAAACTAAAGTATGGTTTTTATGTCCTACATGTTGTCAATAAATGCCTTCAAATAGATTTTCAAAATCGTGCATGGTTTGGGAGAAAACTGACCGCGAACTAGAGTAGTTGGGCTGGTTCACGTGTCCTGTTTCGACAGTTTTTTAATAATTTTCAACTCGACTTCTCTCGATTTTTGGATCACTAGAAATTAAACTATTTAACAAAATTTAAGAGGGTTATATCCAGATCGTACCAGAGTTTACGGACTCAAAACGATCAAACGATCGTTGAGATATCTCGATCCGAAACTGGCTCTTCGCTCTACAACTGCTGTTGTCCTTGCTCTATTACGCACGGTCGACGGCCCTGGCCGGCCGGTGGTGGCCCGCAGCGACGCGCGCACATGGGGTCGTTGCTGATTCGGGGTTAGGGTTTGGGTCTCGACCCCTCTCTCTCTCTCTCGATTCTCTCTATTTGTATACACTTGCGGCTGCAACCGAGAAGGGAACGCGCGCGTGTCGGGGACCTGCTCGGCCTGGACAAGTTTCGGCTGAGCTGGGTTTTTTATTCCTTTCTGTTTAGTTACTTTTTTATTAATAAGTGAGTATATATATATATATATATATATATATTATATTATATATATATATATATTTTTATATAATATATATATTATATAATATATATATATATATATATATATATATATATATATTTATATATCATATATATATATATATATTTTTTTTATATAATATAATATATACATATATATATATATATATATATAATATATATATTATATATATTATATATATATAAAATATATATATATATATATATTATATATTATTTTTTTATATATATATATATAAATATATTATATATATATAAATATTATATCTATATATATATATATATATATATAATTATATATTATTATATATATATTTTTCTCCATAAATCTAAATAAATATTTTAATAGAAATACAAATCTCAATATTAACCATTCCTAGGTAGGGCCTATTTATATATAAATATGAGTTATAATAATATTTGTTTGACAAAATAATATGACCAAAATAATAAAATGTTATTATATAATAATAACCTCAATAAAATAATAATAATAATAATAATAATAATAATAATAATAACGAAATTCAATAAATCAATAATGGTGTATATATCGTTATGTGCAGTCTAAAAATCCTAAAAGGTACAAGGACCTATTTTATACCAATACCATTGAATATCCATTAATAATGATATTCATAATATTGAAATTACGAATATTTAGAATATTCATTAAATCATTAAAATGGAATACAACACCCCCATACCAAATTCCATCAACACGAATGTCATTGGTCGTGCCACATGACTACATGGGCTTGGGCTCAGTTCGGGTCCATTCCGAGCTAAAATGGTATAACCGGTTTCCCTAAACTCAATAATGTACTTAATAAATAAATAAATCTTCTGTAAGGGTTAAGTCGTAACTTGGTCTGGTTTTCCTAGTTAGGATATCACTATGGCTCTGCCTTCACTATCAGGACTAATACACTAGTCAAAGCACGCCACTGCACTATCCGTGCCATGATTCCTAGCCGTCTTGTACTTCAAAAATCCACCATGGCTAAAGTCATCTACCGTAATCATTAACTAAATAATTATTTATAAAAATAAAAATTACCATAAAATAAATAATAATAAAATATTTCAAAATTTTGGGAAGGGCAGCTACATTACTGCCGCCGTCTCACAACGGTGCAGGCTGGGAATGATCCGACTGGACCCATTATATTATGATCGGGTCGTGACAGCGATGGTGTATAGGGAGTCGGTGATCGAAAAGTCGGGGGATGACTGTGGTGGTGGAGATTTTGACGGTGGTTATAGTTGTGGGTGATCTGTGGGGACGTGCGAAGATCGACAAGTCTGATAGTGAGTGGTGTCCTGGTGTGGTTGGTGTTGATGTTGGCAACGGTTCGGGTGATGGCGAAGGTCGGGGTGATAGGGAGGAGGAGATAACGGCGGTGGAGTTGTGTTGCTGGTGGTCTGATTGGCTGGTGATTGGGGATAATTGGTCAGACAGGGATGGAAGTATGGGTTTGGTGCTGGCTTTGACATGGTGTTGCAGCGAGGGAGAGTGCTGTTGTGAGCCTCTGGTGAGGATGACGAGGAGTTGGTAGAGGGCTGGCGACCAGGAGGTTGTCCGGTTCGGGTTCAGTTTTCTTGGGTTGTGTCGGGGATGCTTGCCGGGACGTGTCGGGGATTTGGGGTTCCGTGTCTAGGGTGTTGGATACGAAGGAGAGGGAAAATTTGTAGATGTAATAATACAATTTAGTGGAAAGACACCGAATACGGAAAGATACACGAAATTTGTGTTGTGGTGATGGAGAAGATTTTGTGTGGAGAGAACAATAGCAAGCTCCCCTATTTATAGGGTGGAGAGCTTCTGGTTTGATAAGCATTTGGAATAATTTTAAAACTATCTTAGATAAATTATAATTAATTCAAATCAATTTAATATAAATCAAATCCAATCCAAATTTATATTTATAGAAATTTGTTCTCTAAGTTTAAATCTATTTAAGAATAAATTCAATAAAATTAAATCTAAATTTTAAATTATAATAATTAATTAAACATAAAATAAAAAAAATTAGAATGTCTTTATAACAATTAATAGTAATCATTAATTTCAAAAAAATTCATAATCACTATTTTGATATTAATAGGAAATACTTCAAAATGTTTTTTTAATAAATTTAGATAATAATAATAAAAATAATTTTGAAAATTCAACATACATGAATTAAATGTCATGTATCCCACATTCAAATAATATATTTACATAAATATTACTTTAGAGATTATTAACCTTACTTGTAAAATAGTTTTCACAAGAAATATAAAAATATTTTTGACTAAAACAAGCAAAATTTTACTTTCAATTAGTATTTCGATACAAAATATGTATTCACTATATTTAGTAAAAGTTTATAATAAAATAAATTCAGAATTAATTACTATTTTGTATCAAGCATTTGTACCCGTCGTACAATATCAATAAAAAAAATACCAAAAAAAACTCTAGTGAAAATTTAAGGGGTTTACAGGTTCGCCTTCCCCATTTGACATCTTGAACCCTATGGCCCAACTCGTCACATCTGTAGCACTCTATCGTACGACAATTGACTGCCCGATGTCCTATTTTGCATACCTGTGGCACTGTATTTCGGGATTGCGATTCCGGTTCTCGAACGTGTTCTGGCACTTTGACACACCAGACCCTCCGCGTCATGGAGACTCTTGTTGAAGTTATTGTATGTAATGCCCCGTTCCGCTCAGTCAATCGAAAGAATCAAAATACCAACAACGTTGGAGTTAGCTATGCAATGACATGCTCAAAGTCCTGCTCGGCCGACGTGACTCCTCGCTCAGGTGGGTGGCTTCGGTGAACTTGCCTCAGCTTGGCCTTCACACTAATAAAATAAAAGTTTTCAACTGCACAAGTAGGCTTGATAACAAAAAACAAATCCACATAACTAAGGGAATAATCCCAAGTTGGGTCAGATTGAGTCAGATAAGGTCCCACGGTCAGCTTAAAAATGTGTACGGCTGACGTGCTTTCAAAATGACACTCAGTCATTCATCCCGTGGCTTGGGAGAAGGAAAGTTGGTCGAAGTTGCCACAAAGCTATGAAATTAGCCTAAGTCATAGGCGTCGCACGTATAAATGCTTGATAAAGCATGCACGGTCCCATCGTCCAATGCTTGGCATAGCAAAAGTATCCCACAAGTCTCAATGCACTTTTCTACGGTACAAGGCTTGGCATAGCCTTTGCTCGTCCCACGGATTAAGTTGCTGCACGATTGAGTTAGGCAAGAGTTTTGCTGGGCTATCAAAGTCATAGCAAGCACTGCTCCATGTTTTCTGTGGTTATCAAAGTCATATAGTCCTACGATCTCACGGCTTGTCATATAAAGTATCACTAGGGCGGTAGTGTCATATATAACACAAGTAGGTTTAAGGCACGAGCCACGGTCGGTTCAAGGATAGGTATGCCTCGGTCTATGGAACACGTTTTGTTCAAGTTAAGTTGGAAGTCTATGTAGTAACCGTTCCCTGGGTTTTAAAAAAAGGAAAAATTCACGTGACCGTTCGTCGAAATAGGTCCCGTGGCTTGGGAGTCTCTCATGTAGTATGGAAAGTACGATCATGAATAAAAAAGGACATGGTAAATCGGGTTGAGTCTTGCATGGTTATTGGACAACTTATGCATAAGGGGAATTCCTCGAACGATCGTCGGGGCACCGAGTTCATGTCGTCCTAGGAGGAAGAGCATATATTGTACGGCCTTCAATGATGGTGTGACTCGCCTTGAAGTGAACCGTTACAATATAGGCTACGGGACCATTCGATGGAGCTTTCACCTCGCATGCGAATGGTCACCGTATGCAAAAGATCCAATATAGCTTGACATTGCTAGTGACCTCTCATATAGATGAGTCGACATAAGAGCGGCTATCTGTGTGCATGCCTTTGGATTGAGTCGAGTACCTGTACATGGTACCAATGAGTCCAGTTAAATGTATGCATGGTTGAAACACCATTATGGAGCCTAAGATTCGGCTATAGCACGAATGTGGCATCGTGTTTGAGTCGTCAACACAAGTTCCATAAGTCGGGATTGAGTCATCTCGAGTTAAGTCAGAAAGGGCTGTAAGGCAAAGGTTTGGTTAAGTCATGTTGAATATTAAGGCACAACCTCGATGTTTGAAGCACGGACCAAGTCGATGGCACAAAATAAGTTGCATCCCAAAGTACGAGTCGGAAAGGCAAGTATGCGTCGACACATTAATGTTGTTGGCACGAGAATGGTCTAGAGGCACAACGATAAGCAAGTTATCGGTGCAAAGGCACGACGATAGTCTAGAGACACAAATAGGCCAAGAGTCTCTGTCATAAAATCGACTCTAAGGCAAGGCTAGAAAGACAATCAAAAGGGATGTTCACAAAGTAAAATAACGTGTTAGTTTTGTGTGGGTGGGCAAGGAGCTCACTCCACCAGTACAGTTGAGTACTGACACCCACACAGTTTCATGTGCAGGCACAAGTAGAAGATCGATTGACATGGGGCTCATTGGATGCATCGAGGCACGAAGTTTATTAGCGTTTCGAGGCGTGCGCCCTCATGGAGTCTAAACTTATACGGGGCAAATGTATGGACATCGCCTTCTGAAACCTTCGCAAGTTGCTGCCTTGAAGCTTGTATCCAGAGATGAGAGAGAGAAGAGTGACTTATATTGTGAGAAGAGTGAGACTGAGTGATTGTAATTATGGCCACATGCCATATTGTAATCTTCGTTTCAATATAAACAAAGATTTTTCATTTGTATACTCATGTTGCCTTTATTATTCAATATTTCTACTTGGGACTTATGTACGATGACCACGTCGTTTTGCCTGTAATCGGCCGTTATGGAACCCGCCTTGCGTGAGCACAACGTAGGCTCGTACGACATCATGCCTTAGCGAGGACGATCGGTCCTACAGGATCGGGGCGACATAATGGTATCAGAGCACGGCTTTACGCCCTTCGACTTCGATTGAATTCTATTACTCCGATGTTGGTTTTACGCAAACTCTGATGTTGTTACCGCAATTGATACATTGACGCTCTCTCTTAAATGTCCTATCGGATGCCCATACAATAAGTCTATATATTTTAAAAAATATCACGAAGGAACAATTGTTTGAATAATGTTAACTTCAAGTAAGCATGGTTGGCTAAGTCGGGCTGGGCATATACATCAAGAATTTACAGCGACCTTAGCAAAGTTGTGTGCGAGATTCAAATTATTTCGGATGAGAATAAATTTGACCCGATTCATAGAATGTGGGACGACTATAGAGATGCCATCGAACGACATTATCGTCAATACGATATAGGTAAATAGTGCTTGGATTTTGAGGAATGTTCGAATGGAGATTCAAAATAATTGGTTGTAATTCGAAACTTGTTTCGAGGATTTGTCGAATGACTTCATCCCTGAGTGGTGTATGGGATAGCCTCGGGATGTCGATCATTAGAGGATACAAGCCGACGAGTCTACTAGCAAGCATTACGATATACAAAGCCTTAGATTGAGTACCATTGACTAAAGTGTAACCTTGAAGTCTTGACGATTTGAATCGATACGAATCGTATACGAAAAGTTAGCACGATTGGAAGTTAGCGTGCATGGAAATGATTCGAATATTTGAGAATGACTCTAAGGATTGGAATAGATGTTGCTCGATGATTTGAGTTAGCATAGATCAATGCGTTTTGAGAAAATATGTTGCTCGATGACTTAAGATAGATGGATAAACATACGTGATTATGGATTTGAACGAAATGATCATGTGACTAGTTCGGGGATTAATGATCGAATTTTCGATCTTGAATATTGAGAAGATTGTGGTATATCAAATTCGGATGATAGCATCAGTTGTACGACTCAAAGTTTATTGTAAGAGGAAGATCGTTAGGTTATGCATATCATCGATGGTATTGAGGTGTATCAAAGATAGATGTGCGATAACTCGGGGGTACTCTAATTCGAGGAATGACGATCGTGTAAAGTTTTATTGTTTTGATGGATACTATACTTGGGATTTTGATTGAAATGAATGTTGGGGACTTATAAGATGAACTTGAAGAATACATGAATAAATGATAGTCGAACTATGTAAAACAAAAATGTTGACATAATTCATGATCACTGATGCGGGAATTATATGACTTAAGGAAAGTATCTTGATTGCTTCGAGGATAACCACAACGTTGACATTCTTATCTTGTACGAGCGCAACTTCAGTCTCGCACATGCGTCACGCCGAATTACGACTATCATTTTGCATGAGCGCTGGCATGGTGATTCATGTTCAGTAGGGATGATCAAACTTGCGGCAGATCAGGGCATGACAATTGGATTATTTC